>VXAB01006385.1:68446-200515 GCA_013399175.1 Odontophorus gujanensis
TCTAGGCATGCTGGAGCTCTGAAAACTGTCTGAACATGAACCTGTGGATTCAGATCAGTTGATAGTTTGGACAGAAGAAGGAGGGAAGTGTGTAGGGATAGCACAGCTTGTTTGCATAAGTCTGGTTTCCTGGATTGATTTCCTCATCTGAAAAAAACAAAAACATGAGCAAAAGTTGCTTAATAGAATCATGGAACGGATCAGGTTGGAGATCACCTATTTTTAACCTCCTGCCATGGGGTGGTTGACACCTATCAGCTCAGGCTGCCCAGGGCCCCATCCAACCTGGCCTTGAACACCTCCAGGAATGGGGCACCCAAAACACTTTGGGCAGCCACTGCCAATGCCTCACGACTCTCTGAGTAAGAACATCTACCCTAAATCTCCTTTCTTTTAGTTTTAAACCATTCCCCCTTGTCCTGTTTCTACTCAGTTCTATATAGTTTCTACATGACCACAGCACAGTGAAGATGACTAGGATTATTTTTGATTCTTGGCTCACATTTTTGAAACACCAGAACTGAAGTTCTGGACTTCCATTTTAATTGGTCTTCAGAGGGCAGTGAGAAGCATTTTGGACCCTTCTGAATCCCAGTGCTGGAACAAGCTCCTGAGTAGATGTTGCCAATTATACACAAATACTGTATGTTTTCTATCTGAACGTGTTTTGATGAAACACTGTTTTCTCCAGATCCCTCTGCCTCTTCTAAATCCTCTCCAGGAAGAAAAGTGATAGGGTTGGGTCAATCTACTCTGACATTTTTTTTGGAGCTGTCTGTTCCATAGCTCATTCCCTGTTTGGATGGACCCTGACTAGACTACGTCATCTGTGATGTAGTGCTGTCTCTTCTCTGTCTGAGAAGCTGTAATTCACGACTGAAACGGCAATGGTGGAAATCCAAGCCAACCTGAACACAGGTTTTTGACCTCTTCAAGAATGGAAACTCCAGTATTCCAGCTCTCTTTCCTGCTGAGACAGGAACGGAAGCGGTAAGAACGGAATTTGGCTATTCTGATTTCCGCAGCCAATGCTCAGCAGCTCAGGGGGAGTCATCTGGAAGGCACCATGCACCATTCCTTGCCATGGTTTGCCAGCTGGGTGAGGATTTGGAGAGAAAAATCACAGCTCTACACCTGCCCTCTTCAGGGTCTGGGCTGAGACAGCACACAATGAAACCTCTTTGCAACTGAACAGCACAATGCCCTTACCTTCAGTATCAAGGGACTGAGGAGTGATGATCCACCTCCCACCAACCACTTGCTCATTAAAAGTAATGAAATCCCACTGATGGTTGACTTTTTTCATTCTGTAATGCGCATTTCATTCCAACACACTGTACATGCCTCTAATCTTGTGATCCTTCCAAATCCAGTGTGTATGCAGGCTTTGCTCAGCGTTTCCAAGATGGGCAGTGAATTTTAATGCTAAATTAACAAGGTCACAAAGGAAAACAGAACCCCTTCTGAATTTTGGTAGCTGGAAATGGAAGAACATATTTACTAAGCTGTCAGGATGGTGGTTTTTTTGGCTACTCCTGATCTCACCGGATCTCAAAACACATCGATGAAAAAATATTGTGGATTCGCTTCTCTTTCCATTGAGACCAAGGCTGACATTCTTGAATGATTTGTTTGCCCAGTTTCATAGATCATACATCGTGAGTAAATTTGGGATTGTGACAGCTACTTAAAAGTCAAACGATTGGAAAAAATTACTTACTGTCAGAGGAATAAAAATAAGATGGTCTCTGCTTCTTGTATACGTTCAGGATGACATGGTCTCTCATAAACTTCTAATGTTTTTCCTGATTCTGTTTCAGCTTTTGGGTCATTTTTCTTGTATTGCATTGGTGGAAGCATACATGCAGTAAGGAGGAGGTGTTTAACTGATGGTCTTAGGTTGGGTGTCTTGTGTTTATGTCACTGACAGCAGGATGGTACATGTATGGGGACATGGGCTGCCGTCACCACGCTGTCTATAGGATCACTGCTAGCCCAGGCCAACCCTGCAGGCAGCTCTTGGCCATATGAGGATTTTGGTGTGGGCTGAGAGAGGTGACCACTCATGGAACGAGCTCTGATTGTTTACACAGAGCTACTCTGGTGGCAGGAGATTTGCTGACTGTAAGGAAGCATGAGCTGCCTTTGCACTCTGGCTTTCGTGATACGACCCACATCCAACTGTGGGCCATGGTGTTGCCTTTGCTACCTTTGTTTTATGAGGTTTCTCTTCTTTTTCTCCCAGTCTGTGGGTTTCCTCTTTGTGATTTGGACCTATTTTTCTGGTCATCTTCAGGCCTTGGCTGGTATTAAAATTTCCCCCACAGCCTGTTTTCATTTGATACCTTGTCTACTTTCTCTTGACATTGCTTGGCTAACATGGACACTCTAGCATAGTCCTTTGGCTTGGATGAATACTCAGGATATGCCATTTAAATATTCTGATTCTCTATTTATTTGCCTTTTAGCTTTCTTTTAGCTTAGGGCTCTATACTTCCTCAATGACAGTAGGTTTGGCTGCACTCTAACAACCTCCCCACAGAGCCTACAGCAATGCCTTTTGTTACTGGTGTTTTTTAGAGCTAGCTTCTCCTTTCCAACTTTCCCTTCTGCTTTGAGGCTCTCTGAAGATTATCTTGCATTCCTTTGTTCCTCTTACACTTTGCTTCTTTCAAGTCAGTGGCTTTGAGTACTATGGATCTGGAAGACCATCCACCAACCTGATGGGGAGTAGAGAATCATGGAGTCATTACAGTTGAAAAAAACCACTAAGCTCATCTAGTTAGTTAGTCCATCACCACCATGCCCACTAAACCATGTCACTCAGTGTGACATCTACCTTCCTCTTGTGCCATGAAGGTGGGGGGAGTGCACCTGGCTCAGATCAGGGCACCACTGTGCAAGGCAACGTGTTGAATATTGCTGCATAAAAAATGTATGCATCCAAACACGGCCTATGGACAGTAGGGCTGTGCTTATGGCTATGGTTATGCACATGGGGCATCCCCAATATTCAGACCTTCCCAATGAACACCAGGTGAGAGCCGTGGTTCTCACTCTTTCACTTTGACCTATTTACATACTTGTTAACTGTGTATTATCTGCCTATGTCTGGACTGTTGGAATGGCAGTTCCAATGCATGTTCCTGTGGTATTTTGTCTCCATAAGGACAGAAGACTTACCAGACACCTTGCTCCCCATAAATCTTTTGTCAATTTGGGAACCAGCTCTGTGTGGCTCTGAGTGGTCCCATCAGCATCATTTCAGAACCTGCTGAGCTGTCATTCTTGGTCCCCTGAGCTATGAAACACTCTAGAAAGCAGAAATGTCAGATGAGGTGATATGTGATTTATTAGAGACTACATTACAACACCATGTAAGCTGTAAAAATCAGGGGAATTTTGGAGTTCATTTTTGCGTCAACGCTGTGGAGCAAGAAGTCACAACAGGAAGATCCTGGGTAGGAAAAAAGGCATTTGGACATCTTGATACCAGCAAAGTGTCAACAGTGTGGAAGGGAGCCATGGAAAAAGTACTGGAGAAATTGCTGAAAGGAGTCCCTCGACCCTTAGGAAAAATGAAAACAGCAAAGCCTGTTCAGTTTATTGAACAACACCATAAATGATTTATTACAATTTTTCATAACCATATGAAATATATTAAGAGGAAAATGTATGTCAAGAAAGTTAGTAATCAGTATCAAGTAGCAGATAACATTTTGAATTCTGATCTCACTTTAATGAGCGTGCAACTAATAAAAATAGTCCAGATACCTGTCATGGAACATTCCAACACATGCAAATTAGTTCTTGACTGATACTGGAAATGTGTCTGCTTGTCTAAAACATGTGGATCATTTAAGCTGCACATAAACCTGTTATGGTTTTATGATTTTTGTTATATTATTGATATGGGTGGAAGTGAATCTTATGAGAAGCTTCTGGTCCAAAATCGAAAGAACAGACTTGTAACAAAGAGATATTCTGAATGGCATCATTTTATTTGGTCTTAGCTGCTGGAAATGGGAAACTTTTCCATGGTTAGGTAATCTCGTTCCTTGTTCCAATGTGGACTGGATTCTGAAAGCAGAGCCACAAAGGTTCTGCTGGAAACCTGTTCTGGAATAGTCCCAGTGATCCAGCTTCTGTCTCATGCTCCTGAGTTGGTCTTTGGGTAAAAGGAACAACATCTGAGCCCCATGCCAGGGCAAATTCCCAGCTGTGATTTACTGAGCTCCCTCTTGGATTTTCTTTCCAGTAATCTCTGGACTTTTCCAGAATCCAATTTGTAGATCCAGTTTCTTTCTAGTTTGATCATAGCTTAAGCAATCTGATAAAAGAAATTATGCAGTGCTTGTGACAACAGGATGTCACAAGCTTCCTTGCAACAAAGAAGTCCAAGTCAAACACTGAGCACCCCATTCTAAAGGGGTTTTCCAGTCCTGAAGGCAGTAAAGCACTGAGGTAAGTGCCTCGTTCTGGAAGAGATAAAGAGCACTGTTTATTCCTGTAAACATCTGTATGTTTTCTGTAAATTATCACTTTTGCAAGCTAAGAAGTGCAATTGTTCCTCATTTAGGATCCACTTCATGTTATGAACTGTCCTCATGGCCCTGCTCTGAGCTTTGGAGCTTTAGAGCTGTTCTCTGAAACCAGGATATGGTAACTGCAGAATAGGATCACAGAATCACAGAATCATTGAAGTTGGAAAAGACCACTGAGATCCCCAAGTCCAACCCCAACCTACCCCACCGTGCCCCCTGACCACGTCCCTCAGTGCCACATCTCCACAGTTCTGGAACACCTCCAGGGACAGTGACCCCACCACCACCCTGGGCAGTCTGTCCCAGCGCATCACCACTCTTTCAAAGAAGAAATTATTCTTAATGTCCAACCTGAACAGGTGAAATCAGGACAAATTTTTCTGTTCTCACAACGAAAACTGGAGAATGTATTTTGATTTAGCTGCTACTGCGGTGATAATAGATGTTTGCAGCTGACAAAGCATGTCTCAGACCTGCAGACAGTGAAAAGAAATGGGAAGGAGCACCTCACTGCTAACAGTGGGGCTCAATTAGTAATTAAGCCCATTACACCTCTCTGAAACACAGCTATCAGGAGAACTTCCAAGTTTTTAAGGGTGAAGAAGTGGTCCAGAGTATGCCACGTCATTATATGACATGATGCAGTATCATGACTGGGGGCAGTCACCTGAAACCTGCTGCCTGGTGTTACATGGGAAACTAAGTGATCTTTGAGATTCCCTCCAAACCAAACTGTTCTGTGATTTGCAGAAAACCGTATTTCTGCCTTCTTCCTGCCTTCTGTCACTCCAATTAATCCATGTGTGGATTTCAAACCAAGAAGACAGAAGGCAGGGTGTGTGACTTTTTGCATCACCATCACCAGTTTTCTCAACAATGTCAGAATCTTTGAAGCTATCCTAGAAATGACCAGCTGTGGGTTGTTTTCATGCCCAGGGGTTTAGCAATGCAAGCTCCCTTGAAGTTTCTGAGTGACACCCCTTGCAGCCACCACCTTGTTATGGTGCTTAATAGGGATTCTGCTTTGGGTGGCAGATGACCATGCTGCATGTGAAGGTGTAAATTTTGTCTGTAGGAGTAATTCCCTGCAACTACTGGACTGAAACCTCTGCAGACAACAGAAACCATCAGACACCACAGCACTTGGGCTGCGGAGTGGTTATCATCCCTTGGATGGGAAGTAGAAACAGTTACCCCAAACTCTTCCCAGTCAAGTGTCGTAACCAACAATTTTACCCCTGGGCTCTTTGCTGCATGAAGGTACAATTTCAAGACACAGAAGTAAGAAGTTCTCCTAATTTCCTTCTCTTGAATGAGGGGTTGGACAGAGGGGAAGCATGAGAATATTAGCTTCGACCTTAACTGTAGGCAGCTTTAGCTGGGGTGACAGATTCCTGCTTTGCTAACGCCTTGGATGGACAGCCCAGCCCTGGGTCTCCTGGGTGCCGATGTTGCTATACTTGTAGCACTATTCATATTTGCATGTCTGAAAATGTAACACAGGCATTTAGGGGGATGCCTTTTGCATTCCTGCCCTGTGTCACAGAGGCGCTTTCAGCTATTGAAAGCAGAAACATAACCCTCACTATTGTGGACTGCAGGGCGTGCGCTGGCGTTGCAGCTCAGCTATGTTATTGGCCATTAAATTCTCCGCTCCCTTTCTAAATGTGGCCACAGGACTCGACTTTGCAGACTTTGGCAGGGGTGAATTCCACAGGATGTGGGTCCATTTCCTCTAATTTCTTTTAAATACGTCCACTAGTTAACTTTACTGACTATTTTCCTGTTCTCATTTCAGGGAGCAGGGGTTAAGCGCAGTTCCTGCTGCAGCTGGATGTTCACCTTCCCATTGCCTTGTTTGGCCCTGGCAACTCATTGAAGATGCCCAAGTACAAATCCTCCTTACCCCTGGGCTCCTTCTGCAGTCATGACAGCAGATCCAACTCCTCCAGAGAGGCTGATTCCATTTAGCTTAAGGTTTGATTCATCCCTGCAGGGATGCCCCATCTCTGGAGGTGTTTGAGGCCAGGTTGGATGGGACCCTGGGCAGCCTGATCTGATGCCTGATTTAGGGTTGGCACTGGATGATCTTTGAGGTCCCTTCCAACCATTCTGATTCTATGATAAACCATAGGAAAGCCAGGCAGGGATGCACTGGATGGGGCTGAGGCTTTGGTGTCTTCTCCCCTGCCTTCATGCACGCTCAACTGGGGTTCATGCATTCCCAGTTAAGGCCAATATTTTTTTCTACAGCACTTCAGTTTCACTGGGGATGTGGTGGGAAGAGGACGTGGAGTCCAGAGCTGAGAACTGCACTTCTCCCAGCTCTTCAACTTGTGCTGTGTCTGGGTCTGCCCTTCATGTGGTGTTGTGGGGTGGGCAGGGGAAGGAAACAGAATTCCTTCCAGCACAGAGATCTACGTGGCCCAATCTAAATGCTCCAATTTGGTATTTTGCTTCATTGAGAGTGATATTTATGTGCTTTATTGGGGTCCTTAAAAATATAAAATCATACCACTGTGATCTTCTAGTCCAACTGTCAACTCATCAAACATGCAGGCAGGAGAGAGATCAGCTCTTATTGACTACAGCACTTCTTAAATATCTCCTGAATTTGGGGTATTGATGGGAATTGAAACCATGTGGTCATTTTCTTACCTTCCCCCCCGCCCCCTCCTTGTGCTATTGAGAACTGCCCTATATCCCCTTAAATTGCCATTTGTTATTTATTAACCCTCAGTGGGAAAGAGAACTTTTTATTTATTGGATATTTAAACATTTTTATCACTGGTTTCTGTTCAAGGGAGAACTTTTCAGGAAAGAAATCAGAAAAGGCTGATCTCACAGACTATCTAAGTATTTCTTTTTGATAATGCTGATCTGGTCTGTTATGGTGAATTATCTCGTTGAGGTGATACAGAGTGCTTTTATTTTGAAAATGCCACAACAATACAGTTTGTCATAAGGTGAAATTTAATGTAAGAAATGTCAAGTGACTTTGAAAGCAGCAGCTTGTAAAACAGAAGGCAAAGCTGAATTAATCAAAATAATACAGTGGATAGATCCATTTTATTTACTAAAGGGGATTATTTAAACATCACTGAGATGAAATTGGAAAATAGAAGCAAAACTTCTCAGTTATATTTTCCAGCATTGCCAGACTTCAATGGAAATGCTGCTGTAGCTGTAAAACTGTTATCTCAGAACTCCTCACTGCTCAGCTCTTGCTCTTTTCTACAGGTGTCACTCTGTAGGAGTGTCTCATAATTCATTTGACTTGGGATTTTGTCTTTTTTTCATTCTCTAAAATACAGATTGAATTTCCAAGGAAATTCTGGACACTCTCAAGCTTCTGGGCAAAGAGACAAGATCCTCTGTGAGTTCATTTCACCCTCATGTGGTGCTTGGGTATCTGGGATGAGCTATCTAATACAGAGGCCAGGATGACTTTCCTACAGCTGCATCACCTTGCCTGGGATAACAGGACACAGCAAGTCTTCATCAGCACAAGCACCCAAAAACCTCCTGACTGTACTGCAGCACAGGTAGAAAATGCACATCTGATCCCAGGAGTGGATAGTAGTTAATGTCCCAGTGCATGCCACCCCACAGATGCAGTATGTTCACCAGGAGGGTTTGGTGTTGGATGGAGGAGTCACTGGGTGGAAACCTTCAATGTCCATGAGTCCAGACTGGACTATCTTGGCCTCTTGTAGTGATGTGTGGTCTTCATCAAGACAAAAATTTCTGTGTGCCTCAGAGGAGCCTGAGCAAATTCTTGGAGTAAGAAACAGCCAGATTTCTCTCACCTAGCACAGGGCACTCCTGGAATGTAGTGCAGATATTGAGATGTTACCATAATAGAAAACACTAGAAATAGTGTCCTATAAAGGCTTAGGAAGAACATCAGTGTGACACGCTCCATAGTTGAAACAGTAAATGTTCGTTTTTGTTCTGAGATATTTTTATTTGTTACTTCTTCATCCAAGAAAGAATCCCATGAACATCAGTTCCCCATCAGTGGAAGGAGCAGCAGATCTTTAGCAACAGCAGTACTGCGAAGTAACGGCCTTCATAATGCTCAGAGGTTGGAAGGGGACTGAAGGAAAAACACTCTGCAGAGGTTACCAGGCCAAAGCCCTGGGGCAACTGAAAGCTAAATTAAAAGGGGGAAAAAAAATGAATATCCCATACTAAACCAAAAACCAAAACCCTAATGAAAACACTAACAGCAATGATTAATATGACAACTGGGCAGCTTTCCCCGAAGACACGAATTCCCATCAGGGTAATCAAATTTGTCTTAAAAATGATAAATAGAGCTACCACTAACCTAAAAATGTACCTTGATCCCACCAAGCTCAATCTCTTCAAACACTAGCTGCTTCATTAAAAAAAAAAATAAAAAAAAATTAAATAAACAAATAATATAAAACAAAACCCACAGTCCCAACACAGTCTTTTTCAAAGTTACCTCAGTCTTTTTTGGCTGTTCAATCCACTCCCTGGTGTCCAGGTGTAAACAATTCCCAAAAAAGAGACGTCTGTATCCTTGAATTCCAGAAAAGGTAGCGCTTTGTCTTTCTTTCCCAAAAAGGCTGTCTTTATGCTGAGTTTCTCAACCAAACCGAGGATGTTTAGGCCTTTTGATTATTTTTCCCCTCCTTTTTTTTTTTTTTAAACATTCCCCTCCGCTCCCATTGGTGGCCCTTTATTTCTTAATGATATTCTTCTTCCTCTTGCACAAGGGTAGCTCGTCTCCTTTTCCACTGCCTGCTCCCCACAAATCCCACATGCCTTGGCAAACCTTTGTGCTTCATAGCGATGCTCGATGCCTTTCCTGGCCCCAGGAAGATGGACTGCTTCAACCACAGGTTGAAAAGGGATATTCGTGAGCATGGTCATGCAAGATGGGGCAAATGCCACGTCTGTCCTTAATAATAAAGCTCTGAGCCTTTGAGCATCAGACCTTTCTCTTGTGCTTCGTTTTGAGTCCTGCCTGCAGCTCCCTCCTCCTGACAGTTTATGGATTTTGAAGGAGGGAGTAGGACTGGATGAAAGGGTCCTGGGGAGGGAAAATATTGATCTGGACCTCCTGAGGTCTGCCCACAGAGGTGGTGGGTGTCCCATCCATGGAAACATTGAAGGTCAGGCTGGATGTGACTCTGAGCACCTGATGGATCTGTAGGTGTCCCCATTCATTGCAGGGAAGTTGGACTAGATGGCCTATAAGGATCCCTTTCAACTCAAATGATTTTACGATTCTGTGTTCTGTGATTCCTGGATTCATGGCTTTGCATTGGTTAACTGAAAGTAGAGCTATGCAATTCTACCTGGAGCCAGAAAGAATTAGTGATATTTCAGATGATTTTATGTCTTTCCTTTCTGTGTCTCCACCACTACCAGCTCATATCACAACACTATTAATCTTTGTGTTTCTCAGGACAGTTTTTATGAAGTGACTCAAGGATAGATGTTGCACTGTGGGACATGGTTAGCTGGCATAGTAGAGATGGGCTGATGGTTGACTTTGTGATCTTAGTGATGTCTTCCAACCTTAATGATTCTATGTTTCTATGAGTCTGATGCATAGAAACTGGCTGTAGATTTGTATGGGATCTGCTGAGTCACAGCCTGAACCACTGAATGAGCACCTGAAGGAAAGATCTGGTCAGCCCTGGGAGAACAGGTGAAGGCAATTCACCTGTGGGACCAGAAGGGATGGAGCCTGGCTCCACCTCTCTTAGACCACATTTAGGGGCTGACTGCCTCTGGGAAAGGGTCCGTTGTTGGAGATTTCTTGTTTTTGGAGTTCCTTCCCTGTGAGCCTCAATCTTCAGAGGTGGGTGAGTACTCATTTTCCTTCTTTTGTAACACCTTGTTGTTCATGCTGGTCTCTTTGCTTTTACAACCTTTGTAAGAGTCTTCTGCAACTTCTCAGTAATGGTTTTCATTATATAGATAGATGGCTACTTAAACCTTTCCTAGACTTGAGAAACACCCTCATAGTTGAGTTTACAGTAACTTAGCCTTGTCAGGCAGAATATAATAGTTTTGCTACTAAATAAAATCAGCCCCAGAAGAATTAGGGTGCAATCTGTCGATTCAAAACTAAAGTGGCTTTCACACTGATTCTCAGCCACAAAACTGGACCTATTTTTCTCCATTTCATCAACAGTCTCCCAGTCAAAAAAAAGCAACAGTTATCAGCAATGCTGTATCACTTTCATTGGACCAGATGAGCTCTGGTCCAAACTGAACTGTTCTGTGATTCCTGAGAAGACAAAAAAAGGCAGTGTCCTTGCATTCCTGACAGTGGTGGACCTCTTTGGAGTGTACTTCTTTCGATATTGTGCCAGCAAAGCAGTGCTGGCAGAGATCTGAGGACACAGGACTAGCTGTAGTAACTCCCAGGTGCCCTGCTGGTCTTGGAGGTGCTGGTGTGATTTTGAGGAGTTCCTTGCAGGGAGGGAAGGAAGGCAAACCTTGTGTTTGTACAGGTTTAGTTTTGGAGAGGGATGAATTCCTGCCTCAGAGGCTTTTTGGATTCCTGGTGGATCCCAAGTTGAATTCATCTGACCCAGCAGTGCCTACATGATACACATCAGTCTCTGAACCCATTGCTCCATGCTCTTTTCGTTGGTGAGTCTGGTTGATACCTCACCAGTAGAGGTTAGCGTATAACACACTGCACCCTGAAGTGGATATCCAAGATCTGCCATCTGAATCATGCCCCTGTTTATTCCTTACTTTCTACTTTAGGGAGGTTTTGTAAGGCCGTCCCAATCTGAGTAAAGAAACATGGAGTTCAGCTTGCATCTCTGCAGCCTGTTGTTCATATCTAAGAACTGGACTCACCTCATCTTTTTCAGTGCACTGCTTGATCAGGGCTGTCTAAATCTTGTTCTCTGGCTGCACTGGGACAGTGTATGATATTTCATCAAACACAAGTGGCAGTACATCACAACACAATCAGTATAGCATTTTTATAAGCACAATAACGTTTAAGATGTTCTAGTCTGAACTGTGCCTCCTGCTCAGGGATACGAGACATATGTAGGTAATAATATTGTCCAGAGCTGCATGTCTTTGAAAGAAGCTCTGACACAGATGATTGAGTTTTCTTAACCTCTTACTGCAGGAGTAAGAGCAAATAAGATTTTGGATTGATTGGTAACTGAGGGTAAATCTGCCAAGGATAAGGTTTGTACTAATCTCTGAATTTGATGGAGTAGCTACCCCCAAGATGAATGAACTGCTGACTGCCTGCCTGCTAACACTCATTTCCATTCCAGATCTGCTGCTTTATTTCCTCTTGTTTTCCACATATTTAAAATGATTAGATCAAGAAAGATGCAGTACTCAGAATCACAGAATTGTAGGGGTTGGAAGGGACCTCTAGAGNTTCCTCTCCTGCAGCTTATCCCCTAAGCTATACTGGTGCATGAGGTTATTCCTCTCCTCCTCAATCACCTATATATTCTTTTGTTGGTTCTGATAAAGGTATTATGCACTTGGAGGTTTGTTATAACATTGTTATAACGTTGTCTCTAATTAAGAGAAAAAATTCTCCCAATAATTGCTCAACCTCTAAACACAAGTGGTATTTTTAGCAACGGGGAATCTGCTATGCTATTAGAGCAATGGAGGCATATGTGGATTCAGTACCAGAAAGGTACCATACAAGCAGCAGATAACCTGCAGGTAAACACAGTGGGGCTAATGAGCCACAGTCTGCACTTCTGCCTAGGAAGCTGCCCAGGGAGGTGTCTACCAAACATAGAAGTCTTGTTTCAGAGAAGCTGGGGTTCAGAGAAGTGAAAGGTAAAAAAAAAAAAAGAGAAAAAAAGACCTCTGGATTTCACCCTACAGTTTTCTATATCAGTCAAACATCAGGAAAAATTGCCAAGAGAAGCTGTGTAACCTTTGAAGGTTTGCACCCATCCTGGAGGTCTTCTTGACTCAACTGTACAATGCAGAGAGCTACCCTGTCTGAGCTCAGACCCAAACCTGCTTTCAACAGGAGGTTGGTCTAGAGTCCTCCTGAGGTCCCTTCCAACCTGAGTTATTCTGTGCTGCTATCACTTTCAACTCTACAACTTGGAGCTGGGCCACAGTATATATTGAAAGAAGCATCTGGTCCTGATTTTGATAATGTAAGCAAGACCGTGTTTTGGATAGCAGCTGAATCACTCTGCAACTGGTCTCCAGTCATACAAAAAGGACCATATGCCATGCCATGTGGTGCTAACTGGATGGGAGTGATGAGGGATTATTACACCCTCTTTCATCTCCAGGTTTAATCTTCTTAGATGGAGAATAGATTTCCTAAGTGAAGTTCCACTTATTGAATTATGCTTGCTATATTTCTGTACATAATTACTACTTTGGATCTTTTTGGTTTTTAGTGATGTTAAAGACTTTTTTTTTTTTGTCACTTACTCCCACATGAAAATGTCTAAAACATCAGGTATCTTCTGCCCATGTAACTTCTTCTCAACCAGTACAATCATATCTTGTTCTTCTCTGCAATATGCTTGAACTCCTTAATGTGCTCAGCATGAGATTTGGCATGCACCCAAAAGGGCAAGGAAGACTGTGTCTTGTTGCAGAACCCCCATAGGTCAAAGGATATGATTCACAAATGATTCAAGCCAGCCAGTGCTCAGTACTAAGTGTTCCTCCCTTGCTTTATAGATTATCTTCAAAAGAAAGGAAAAAGAATGCAGTGTGAATGCACCTTGCAGTTGTAATCTCAGAGCAAAAGCTCTGGCATGAGACCTGAGAGGGTTTTTCTGTGTTATTTGGAAGGGACAAAGCTCAGAAGGAAACATCAGGACGCAGTGGGAGTCATAGAGAGGAACTGTCATGCCATAGAGCTTGGGAACCAAAGGATGGAAAAAATTTAATGTTGGAAGAAATTTGATAAAGAATGTGTTCTTCCCTGCAAAAATCTTGGATCCCTCAGAGACTAGAGGCTGAAATGAACTGATCCCACTAGTGCCAGCCCCACCAGTCAAAGGAGATGTAGAGAGACCTGGCCTTGACTTACTACCTGGAGATGCATATCTCTTCCTATTCAGTGCATAGGGAGAGGAAGAAGACTCTCATCTTAGGTCTTCATCTGATGGAGTGAAGCCAGACCATACGTCAATAGATCTCTTTGGGTCCCATTGGGCTTGAGAACAATATTCAGCCAAATTCATAGATGTGTTTAGGCACTGATGTTTTTTTTGATAGCTAAAGGGTCAGCTGGATCCAGGATTAATTCTGGACAAATCTTGTGTGCTTTCATCTCAGGGTGCTTCAAAGGTTAAGCCAGGAAGTTTGGGCTACTGCTGTCCTAAGAAAGGAAGAATGATTTTCCTGGCTGTACAGTGTGTGGCATGGCATGAATGTGTTTGTAATGTGAGCCAGAAGAACAGTGCATGGATGTGATGTCAGGTAGCCCTGGCACAGGGCTGTGCTCAGTGCTGAATACCATCCTCTGCTGAACACAAAATGCACATGTCTTGGTTATTCCTTCTCAAACCTCCTCACTGATCCCCTCAAGGATGGAGGGAGCCAAGATCTTGTGATGCTTTAGGTATAAAGAACCCTCAGATGCTGTATGACCCCAGAAATCTGAAACATGCAGAGATGGCTTTGAGAGGCCTCCTGCCCAAATACCTGCCTGTTATGTAGGGAGCTGGGCTGTAAATACAGCTGGGGTAGAGGTTGTTTACTGCAGCCTTGTCTCTGTGATTGGTGCTGATTTCATGTCAAAAGAAAGTAAATAAATAAATAAGAAACCAAACAAACTGCAAAACAAAACTAACAAACAAACAAAAAAAAAAAAAGATTTCAGCTTCCCTGCAGCTCATAGGGCTTTGGGTATATTTTGGGACAGGCTGTTTTGACAACAGATAATGTCTGAGATGTGTCAGGAGCTCTAAGACAGCTTTGCTCTACCAGAAGAGGGATATTAAAACAGGAATCGGTCGAAACTGCTGAAATTCACCCTAGCTGCATCTGAAGCAGCTTTGAGCTTGGTTTATCCAGGGAAGCTGGATGTGTCAGAGCAGCATAGGTGGGTTTGGTCAGTTTCTTGAAGCACCCATCCTGAACAAACCCCAGGCATCCTTCCTCTCCCTCCCTTGAGCACCTACAAGAATTAAATCTGGGAAGAACCATAATTCCCAAGCTGGCTTTGCTGTGATTGACCTGTTGAATGCTGATGTTTTAATGAAGTGTTTTCTGCTTTCTTACACACTTTTCTCTGATAAAGTCTGCTCCAGAGAGATGGTGATGATCCAGATCTCCTGGAGATGCTCAAGATCAGATTGGACAGGGCTCTGAGTGCCTGAAGGAGCTGTAGGTGTCCCTGTTTGCAGGGGGTTGGACCAGGTGGCCTTTGTGTCCCTTCCAGCTCAAATAGTTGTCTGATTCTATGGTTCCAGTCATAGCCCTTCATGTGGTTTGCCCCAAATAATCTCTGGGGCATCTTTCCACAGACCTGATTTCCCTCCTCGCATTACGTCTGCATAGTTCTGACACTTTATCTGATTAGGTTATCTACTTAGTGGTTTCCTCCTTACGACATTTAATTTAGCTCCATGTGGCTTCTGTGAAGTTGGTGGTTTGCACATGAAGTCACGTGTGAACTCATTTTACCCCACATCTGAGGATGCTGGATCTTATGGCTGAGTTTGCACATTCTGGACAGCAGAGGAGGGATTGGCTTAGAGGAGCAAAGGATCTGCTGGATATTGGGCATCCCATGTGCAGCAGGTGTTGGTGTTTATCCTGGAAGAGGAGCAGCAATGCTGACGTGTCCCTTAGCATGGGGATCCCCATGATGGTACCATCTCTGGACTTCCTCTCATGTCAGTTCACCCTAAACTTGGACATACAAGTTAAAGTGTGGGTTGGGCATCCCTCTGGGCCCTATCTCATAGAACTGTAGAACCAATAAGGTTGTAAAAGACCACCAAGATCAAGTCCAGCCCACCTCCCAGCACCACATCTCCACAGTTCTTGAACATCTCCAAGGAGGGTGACTCCGCCACCTCCCTGGGCACTCTGTGGTAATGCATTACAACTCTTTTGTAAAGACATTTTCATGAATATCCAACCACACCCTCCCCTGGCACAACTTAAAGCCATCCCCTTCCTGACCATCCCTGTCCCTTGCATGGCCATGGATTGGTCACTGATGCTCCTGTTACGTGCAGTGGCTCCAGCAGAAGAGCTTCACCAGGTAGTGAATGTGATGCTCTGAAAAAACACACAACAAGAAATGTGGATGCTAGAGCAGGGGGATGAGTTCATCCTCATGCAATGCTGCATGGGCTGTTGCAGCCTTTTCCCTCCACTTTCCTTCCTATGTGTTGGCATCACTGTTGTCTTTTCTCTTTATTTTTTCTCATCCCACTGCAAATCTCAAACTGCCTGGCTTGTTGTGGATTTCAAGGGTGTGTTTAGCATCTGTGTTCTGTGGTGTTTAATCAAGGCTGAGCCTCGTGGCAGACTTTCCTTCCAGTGGGCTGCAATTTTCTTTCTCTCTGAGCTGGCCACTTGTCTTCAGAAGTGTCGCAGGAGTCTGATATTTTTGAGAGTATCAGCCCTGTTCTCGAGAGCATCTGGTGGATGACCCATCCTTGGCGACGCTCAAGGTCAGGGTGAACACCAGATCAAGCTGTGCATGTCCCTGTTCATTGCAGGGGAATTGGAACAGGTGGCCTTCAAGGGTCCCTTCCTACTCTGTGGTTCTGTAACTGGCAGTGGTTTGGACAATTACATCAGAAATGCACACAAATGGTGACAAAACAAGGCTAATTCCTGTAAGAGCCAGAGAAAAGATATCACTCTGAGAAACACTGTTACAGCCTATATTGTACCATCAGGCCCCATAACTTCAGCTTTTGGAGTCTAGAGTCTAAATTCTGATGTGTTGCTGTTCCTTTTTTAATATCCCAGAACTGGCTAATTTTCTTATTCCAATGCCTGGTTGAGTGGCTTCACATCTTTAGCTGGTCACCCAGCAGGTCCCCAATGTGGGTGATGGAGATGGTGGTTCACCTCCTGCTTTTGTGGCCCTTCCCAGACTCGAGTGTGGAAATCAGCATTTCCTGATATTTTTTTTTAATTTTTTTCAGTACTTACCCAAGCAAACTTGCTTTTCACACAAGGTACCTTTTTAAAAAAACTACCTGTCTGTAATGTCCTATGGAGACTGTTGGTATGTGGTGGCTCCTAATAAAACAGGAGTCAGTGCACTGTGGTATGGAAGTATTACACCACAGACAACAACACCCTGCACTTAGAATAAGAAATGACTGGTGTTACTCATTTTAAGAGTGTCATGGAAAGTAAACATGGTTATTTTTATTTCCCCCTCTCTCTCTTTCTCTCTTTCCCAGTCAGAATAATGCCCCTGCTGTATTTCTGTACACACTGCCATCAGGAGCCAGGACAGAGCTGCCTGCTTCCAAGCCATCCTCAACTTCCCAGCTAAGTCCATCCTCCCCAGTGGAAGGCCCCTATTTGGCTTTGATCATTAGCTATGTTCCCCCAGTGACCCTTTGCAGGCTCCTGCTGCCCTCTCTCATTGATCCACACCATTTTTATCCTCCCAACCTTTGTTTCATGGCCCTGTTTGTTTCTGCTTTTGTCCCCAGGTGCCAGGGCTGCAGTGGAGCATTTGTTGTTGGTGGAATTTTTCCATGGAAAGGGAGCTCGATGCTGATGCTCTCAGGACAACTCAGAGCCCTGACTCATATAGTTGCACTTAAAAAGTAATTAAATTGCACTGTTTTCTTGCTTTGTGGCCTATGAGACAAGTATTGATTCCTTTTTGTTGTCAGTCTCTTTCTTCCTGGATCAAGGTTGAAATCAGTTTCTGGAAAGAAGGCTTGGGTTTATTGAAGATCCTCTTGTTTTAAGCTGAAGGTATTTTTGTGTTTCTTAAGTCATAACAAGCCTATTTTCTGCTTTCTTATAACCCTTCCTGTTGAAGATCTCAGAACACTCCACTGGCATCAAATGGCATTATCCTTTTCTACGAAGCCTTTGGCCTAATCTAGGAAAATGTTGCACTGTGTGAAAATTCTTTCTGTTCTTGTTGGGAAGACAGAGTAATGCAGCTCAGGGAGAGGACATGAGCATGCAGATTTGGGGCTAGAAGACACTTGGGTGACTCAAGGATCTTGAAATTAAACCAGCTCAGCTCTTCTGGTGAGGTGCTGACATTAGGCTGCCCTGAGAGCTGTGGATGCCCATCTCTGGAGGTGCTCAAGGCCAGGTTGGATGTGGCCCTGTGCAACCTGAGCTGGTGGGTAGCGATCAGCCCACAGCAGAGGGGTTGAAACTGGATGATCTTTGAGGTCCCTTCCCACCCAAGCCATTCTATGATGACTGTATGATTCTGTCCCCTTGCTTCATGCCCTACCCTGGCACTAGGATAAGTGGGAAGACATTTCTTCAAGGCTGGGTTACTATTGCACAGCTTGGTGTTTTCTAAGACCGTGGCTGGCTTACAGACCATGGCACAAGGCTCAAGAACCCTGTCAGAAGTAAGGATGAGGCTATATCATGTGTTCTTGAGGTGAGTCGTGCCTTGTCTGGTAGATTCATTCTGATCAGTCAAATTCTGCCCCTGATCAATCACTCCACTGAGAGGGGAACCTGAGCTTCTACCAGTGCTTCATCTCTGCCTATGAGAGAGAACAACTACTTGATTAGTCAGAGGAGTAGTTAATGTTGTTAGGTTGTGCATCACGTGTTGTTGACAACTTCCATAGCTTCTGTATGACTTCGTTTTCTGGCAAATCTGAAAGTAATTTTCATTATCTACCTCAGCTTATTTTATGGACTTCGTCTAAGTGGGTTTTAAAATCTTTTTTTCCAATAAATTCCATTTCTTGCTTCTCCCTTTTTTTGGTTACAGCAGGCATATAAAATATTCAATGTCTGGAGACAAGTAAAACAAAAAAGACAAACAGAGGAAAGCAAAAAGAGGGATGCAATTAAAACACTGCTACTCTGTCATTCCTTCACCTCATAAAGTTTGGAATTGCAACAGGAAATGTAAAGAGAACAAAAATAAAAGAAAGTAACAGCAAAAACTCAGTGAGCAAAGACAGCTTTTGGTGGGCTGGCACGTGTTTTAAATAGAGCACACTGCTGTTGCCAAAGAGTTTCATCTGCAGAGCCACTAGGAAGATTTTAATGGAGAAAATCTAAACCCTCCCCCTACAAACTTTGATACAGTCACATTTTTCTATTACTTAATTCAGATGCAACTCTTGCTTTGAGTGCTGGCAGCACAGGAGTTGGTTCAGGCAGAATTCAGTCGTTCCTTAGGAAAAATGGTGTCAGAATGGACAGTGTTTTATGAATCCTTTAGACTTGCAGAAAACAGAGCTGGGAGGGATGTTCAGCAGTTCTCTGAGCCAACTTCTGACCTCAAGGCTGGGTGAGATGTCTGTGAGCCATTCCTTGAGACCTCCAGCAGTGAGGCCGTGAACTCTATGGGTCATCAACATTTCCTTCTCTGTTGTTATTAAACAGAAATTTAGTAAAGCTATATTTATGGAGAGAACCTGAAGTTATGATTATTTGAATCCCATGAAAAGTTAACTTGCAACACTTTTGGCATTTGTTTCATTTAATGGTTGCCTAGTTTAAAGACTTCATAATGAATGAGGTCTGCCCCACCTTTGGGGCAACCCTTGTTGAGGCTGGTAGCCAAGCATTTCCTTTTACAGAAACTTGTTCAGGGTTTAGTTTTATAGCCAGTGTCGAGGTCCTGTAGAGACTCCAGAACATCTGGGAACTGAGCACTCCCATCCAGATCCTGAACATGCAATGCAGCAAATGCTTCTCTGCAGAAGGTCCGAGAGCTATTTGGCACCTGGAGGTGGTGAAAATGTAGGAGCTGAATTGCTGAGGAAGTCATCACTGCATCGCTTGCCATCCTTCCTGCCAATGCCTCTCGGTCCTAATTATCCCAGGGAGGATGATGTGAGCCAGTGTTGGGCCTGGGGAAGTTTCTTCTCTGTGGAAAGTGTTCAAAGAAAGCTCCCAAGGCTATCTCATGGAAGCCCACTGTGGTCTTCATCTGGGATCACTGCTTAGGTATTTCCCCAGCTCAATGCCTTTATTTTTTTTTTACTTAAGATTCCCCTTTGGCCTGTTAAAATGATATTTCAATCAACTTTGGAGGCTAAGCAAGCTGTGATAATTTCATTTACTTCCTGAAGTCTCTAAAAGGGAAAGTTTAAGAAGAAGTAATCAAATGATTAGCACTAAAATTGAAGAAATACCTGTTTATTGCTGATGCTTAATCACCTTTGGCTTTTGTCAGGTAAAACAGCGAGGACTTAAACCTGGTTCCTGTAGTTCTGCTTTTCTTGGGGGAAAGACCTTCACTCAACACCATACCTATAAATTTGAGCACAGATTATGCTGGAGTTTTATTCCTTGCTACTTCTTGCTCTTTCCTCCCAACCTTTTTTTTTTTTTTTTGTGTCATTCAATGGATGTTGTCCATTAGTGTAGACTGGTCTTCCTCTTGGCTTAGCAGGAGCCCAAGGTCTGACTCAGTCCTCTTCCTTTCCCTGCTCAGTGAGTTATAGCTATGCATGTTCATCTTGTTTGCATTTTTTTTGGGGGGGGGGAGGGGAAGGGCCCCAGTGGGAAGCTTGAGTCTTGTGGCACATGGCAGGCATTTCACTCTGCAATTATCTATCAGTGCTGCTAATCTGCTTCGAGTGGAGCTGGCGGTGCTCAGAACGTGCTTGTGGCTTTCCTCATCTTTGGCTCTTTGCTGTGGTTTAGGCTCTTTCTGAATCCCCCAGTGTTCAGGAAGAGACGGAGCAGTTCCCACACTGCTGCTTCTCCTCCTTTCCCCTTTCCTTGGTTCCTTGACGTTCTCTGGGTTTTTACTTTTTTAGTAGCTTTTTAAATGCATGTTGAAAACCTCTGGTTTTGTTCCTCTGGGTTACTTTGCATTGGATGTGAAGGGAAGACTTGTCTCCACGGTAAGGAGAGAAAGGGAGAACCTTAAACATCTCCTTTACTTGGTCTTTCCAGACTCTATTCTCTTGTCAGCTTCCCAACAATTTTCAGCCATGCAGCAGACACACATCAGGGGGTGGGGTACCACAAGGAACTTTCCAGCAGAGACATGAATCCCTTTAGGAAACTTACCTGTGTGGATTGGTGTACATAAATCCAGAGGGATCTCAGTTACACAGCAAAGGCAGTGCAGGCTGTGCTGGATTTGATTCTCTGCCTTGTGTAATTATTTGTGTTTTTGCTAAGGGAATGGAAAGTGGACCGTGCTAGCGGTAGGCATGTTTCTTCATCCTCTTTGAACAAACAGAAAACAGCAGATAACCAAGACTTTCTATCTGTCAACTCTGGTTAGACAAGTAATAAATGATTGACAAATAATCCAGGTTGATGCAGAGTATAAACTGGAGACTTCACTCCGTGAGTCCAGCACTGGATTGTATGATGCAGGATGAAGGGATGAATTCTCATTTTTGAAGACCTCTTCTCCAGAAGTCGTATTTAATAAAAGACTCAGTAAGTGGGGAATGACACCCAAAGCTCACATTTCTGTGTTCCTAATAGGTTATTTACCTTCACTATGAAAAAAGTACATTGAGCAAAAGCTTTGGATGTGTCATAGGATCATAGAGGTTAAGGTTGGAAATTAAGGTTGGTCATTAAGGTTGGAAAAGACCACTAAGGTCCAACCTTCAAACCATCAAAATCTAAGTTCATTCACCTTGCACTAAAGTTTGACTAAATTTTGTTAAATGGTGTATAAACTCATCTTCCACTTTCCCACACTCCTGGAGCTTGCTTCTGCCTTCTTGTTGTAAATCCTGTTCCTGTTGCAGATTTGAGTAAGCTGTGATTTGATTGCTTCTCCATGAGAAGCATGTCAGGACAAGGATGTGACCAGAGAGGGGTCTTTTGTTTTCAGCATGGTGTGATCTTCTGCAGAATGTCATGTTGCCTTTTGTCTTGATTCTGCCATCCTAAGCCTGATTAGTTTGCCTGTTTTCCACAAGGCTTTGCTTGGTTAATTGCTATCTCTATTTAGTCACCACTGTGCTCAAATCAATGAGGTCATCTGCTTGGTGTTCAGTGGCCATAAAAAATAAAGTGGGGGCGGGTGGATGGTTATTTTGGGATCAGACAAATTTGTGCTTTTTTGGCTGTTGGCCAGGATGTCATAAACATTAATGGGACAGCATAGCCATCCCTTGTCATTCCACTGTGTTTTTTTTCTTTTTTCCTTAAAAGAACACGGCAAAAATAGAAAAGGTCTAGACTTGAAGCTAAAGAAAAGCTATATAATTTCTGTAGCAAGGGATTGCAGAATCGACTGTAGTCAGGCTCCAACAGCTTCCAATAGTTGTGTGTCCATCAAACTTCTCTGAAATTACGCTTGAATTTGGCAATGAGAAGACAATAAGACCTCCAATAGGGGATGGGATTGATGTGATAACCTACAACATGAGCACAGCCTACCTACAGGCTGCTATTCCATTGTGCACAACTGTGCCCTTGGCTTGGTAAGAAAAAAAAGGTATGTGGCTTGTGTCTGCAGAAGAACCAAACAGTACTTGAACTGATGGAGTGTTCTTCCATCTCCCTTCATGGGTCCCTTTCCTCCTAGATTAACCTCTGTTAAGGTTTTCCACATCTTTGACATTGTGTTCAGTGAAGGAGATGGTGCTCCCCATTTACTCAACCAGAGGCTCACAGTCAGAATCAGACATTTTCAGTGAAAAATTGGGGTCTTTGTTCATAATACTTTCAACATGGATGCCTTTCAGTGATGTTCACTTTTAAAGACCAGATATTTCTGCAGAAGTTTTCTCTGATGTATTCTCCAGGTTTATCTTGCCCCAGTGGGATGAAAGGTGTAGTATGCCAAAAGTTTTGGTCAGACATGTATGAATATGTGAAAACACGTGTGTGTATGCATATGCATGTGTTGCTGCCTGGAATGCTACTAGTAGCATGGCACAACTCTTGCCCATGCTACTAGACCCAAAACAAGGTGCTCTTGTTCAAGGTGGACTGATGGGAACAGGTTTTGGACCTATAATGTATGTTTCCCTGTGGGGCCATTCGCATGGCCAGGGAGCTTGTTGGCAACTAAATCTCCTGGACATCCATGGCATATAATCCCTTTGCATCCTCCTGTATGATGGAGAGCAGCATGTTTAAGCATGATTAGGAAAGCAGTGAAGAGGGACTTCTCCTGTCAGTGAAGGAGTTTCTGAGGAAGCAAACAGCAGTGACAACAAAAAAAATCATCACTTCAGGACCTTTCTGTGACTTCAGTCACAGCCTGCTCTGCTGAGTTAGAACAATACAAATCCAGTGCAGATTTGTATCTTAATTTCTGTCATATTTTTCCTGTCTTACAAGCCCTTGATGAAAAAATCCAAACAAACAAAACAAAACAACAACAAAAAACAAACAAAGTAGGAGTTCTGAGCAAAAGGTCCAGGTGATGAGGATAAAATTTGTGATGACTACCCAGCTAGGTAGCTGGGTACAACTCAATCTCATCTCAGTCTCTCTCTGGACTTTAGTTTCCAAATCTGTGACCAAAATGCTTCCTTTACCTTCCTGCATTAGGCCATGAGGTAATCACAGAATCATTAAGGTTGAAAACTGCCCCTGAGATCCCAAGTCCACAACCCCAACTCATTCCCACCGTGTCCCCTGACCATGTCCCTCAGTGCCACATCTCCACACTTCTGGTGCACCCCCAGGGATGGTGACCCCATCCCCTCCCACCAGTGCATCACTTTTTTGGAGAAGAAATTATTCCTAATATCCAACCTGATTGATATGTGCACCCCTTTCTCTTCCACCTGCTCATCTTGATCTGGGGCTCTAGGTGTTCCCACAATACAAACTATATTCCAGTAAAGCCACCCATATATTCCTCAACCAGCAGAAGCTTTAGACTCCTCCCAGAGCTCACAGCCACCTCCAAGATGCCAAAGGGCCTCTTTTCTCCTCTGCCATTTGCACAGTCATGTTTACTGGCTTTTCCAAAGATGAGGGGTGGTGAAGTGCTGCAGGAATTTTTGCCAGAAAAATGAAGCCTGATCCTATAGAAGGACTTTGTCTGCCCCAAACTGTCTGGCTCATTCTTTGGCTCAAGGAGGCATGCTTCCTCCCCGGTCTGACTTTACTTTGGAAGTGTTCACCTCTGAAGATAGGGGAACAGAATGTGTTCAGACTGCCAACAGAGTTGGACCTCTGCTGCCACGTGTGAGAGGTTGGGGGAATGGTTTGTAAAGAGCCTGTGTAATTGTCTGCAGTCTTAAGTAAGCTGAAATAGGCACTATTTCAGATGAGGTTTGTTACTTCAACACAAGCTAACCTCCCCACCTTCTCCAGCCCAGATGGGCATAAAGGCTCCTTGATGTGAGCAAAAGCAGATGCACATACAGCCTGAATATCATAAACCCACTCCCTGGGGTTACACCATCCCTGAGGTTAAAGGGATGCCTTGTCAGGACACAGATGGCTCAAGAACAGCTATGGCCAAGAACAGCACATGTTTAGTCCCAGATGCAGACAATGTCATGCTTTCATTTCATTCCTCCTCCTCTGTCCTTGTCTGTCAGGATTTCTGAGCAGGATTCTCCATTCAAAGGATGCTCTCCTCCTTGGGAATCTCTTTTATTTGCTCCTGTGGGGTTAGGGCTGGGCTGTGTGGGGTGGTTGAGGTTATTCCCCTTTCCCTCCTGCCTTCAAACTCTGCAAGCTCAGCAAAGAGACCAATGGAAAATGCTAGATTCAGATTTTGGATGGTTCAGACCATCCAGGGCGTGACCCTGCTTTGCCTCTTGGGTGATCTCATGGCACTGCAGGCTTTACATCCACATGCCAACACCCTGTTGACTGCTACTCTGTAGCTTTCCAGCAAGGATCTGCCTCCAGCTGAGACACTGGGTTATGTTCCTGACTGTAGTGTGGCAGGGGAAGAGGGCTCAACAGAAGTGGTGACTGATGCTGGAGAAGGAATTGGCCAGTTGGTCTCCATGGGTGGGATTTTTCTCTATTAACTGTGGCTGCCTAAAAGCGGGCCATCTAGTGAACAGCAGCTCTTTAGCCTCCCTCTAAAGTCAATACAAAGAGAGCAGGGCCTCCACAGGGAGTCTCATTCTGCCCTAAGACTGGTGTGCAACAAAGATGGCATGAATTGCTTTCTGAAGGAACTCTCTCATTCGTGGAGGGTCATTAGACGATGAACTTAGAGAAGACGATAGATCTTGGTGTCTAAAACTACTTGGAATAAATCTCCTTTCTAAATGAATATTCCATTTGTGGCTGCCAATGTAGTTTATCATTCCTACAATTGTTTTTCATAGAGTTGTAGGGTTTTCTGAATTGGAAGGTACCTTTAAAATCCACCTAGACCAACTGCCCTGTGATGAACAGGGACACCTACGTCTCAGTCAGGGTGCTCAGAGCCCCATCCACCCTGACCTTGTTTTTAACCTTGTTAATAGAGCTGCTCTACTACTGAGAGAGAGAGGGGTGGAGATGTCTCCCACAAGTGGTGTATCCAGTGGTAAAACACGACATATAATCTCTCCTACATCTTCACAAAACATGGTAATATTTCAAGTTTAGTTTTTTCTTCTCTCTTTTTTTTTTTTTTTCCTCTTTAATTTCAAACAGCCTGAAAGAAAAAAACAAAACAAAACACAGCCATAAACCACCATGAGCAAAGTATTTCTTTGACATTTGTTGACATCTGTTGCTTTAGACCCCTTAAGAAACCCTAGGGAATTCACTAGTACTATTCACATAATGAAGTGTAAAATCTTTTGTTAGCAACGACTTCTAGAAAATACTTGTAAACTAAACCAAACCAAGGCATGGACTCAAGAACTGGAACTTTCTTGCCCTTACTGTTTAATAGTAAGCATGCTATTCAGTACAGCTTTTACTCATCCCAACTTGTGATTTGCTAGACATGTTCCATTAATTACATGTGTATGGAGAAGGACATTTTGTCCACCAAGAACACCTCCTCCTGTAAAGTACAGAGCAAGCCACTGTTTCAAGGAGGGAAAGAGAAGTACAGATGTGAGTCATACTAAATCACTTGCCATCAAGGCCACGACTATCTATATTACTTAATAGTCACAGTGTTTTTTTGGTCTGTTTTTTTGTTCAGGCCAAGCAGAGTTTTCCCAGGCAATGATCAAACAGAGTCTGGAGATTCATGCTGGCCAAGAAGAGCTCCTGGTGAACAGTCAGTGTGTGGACACCATGCTCTGGAGGTGAAAATAGTGTAACATAATAGGTGGGGAGTGGGATGTGTTGTACTGGCTGAGCACCATAATGGAGGGCACATAGGAATGGGTGTTGCCTGGCACATCTTGCTTTCTATTGCAGATGTGTCCTTGAGCGTCTCGACCTTCAAGTTCTGTCTGAGTAGAGCACTT
Source organism: Odontophorus gujanensis (assembly GCA_013399175.1). NCBI lineage: Eukaryota > Metazoa > Chordata > Aves > Galliformes > Odontophoridae > Odontophorus > Odontophorus gujanensis. The sequence continues at coordinate 94,479 of VXAB01006385.1, forward strand.
AAGCTGTCAGTTTCCAAACTGCTGGGGGTATGTGAAGCACTTCCAAATGCTCTGAGGAAAATCTGTAGGTATACAACATTTCTTCTTTCCAAACACATGGGTTCATGCATAGTGTGATGCCTCTGGTGGGTCTTCAGTTCAGCGCCCATAGATGACTTCTCTAATTGGGTGCATCCAAAACAGCAGCAATGCAGTAACAGTAAGGATGGAAATAATTTTCCACTGCTGCTTTCCCAACCTCTTTTAATGGCTATCCTTCATGCTTGAGCTGCTTTATAAGCTAAATATTCACACCTCATTGATCGCTGCCTGGATGTTTATAGGACCTGGGCAGAGCTGCTGTAATAGAGGGAAGGATAAGAGAGTGAGAATAACAGCAGATGCCTCAGTGAGGATTCATGTGCAGACTTGGACTCTTGGAATTGTCTGCCTCTGTCTCAGCCAGGAAAGTGGTTGCTCAAAATGACATCATGGGATACCCCGTTAATTTTGTCACTGTGCGTGCTTACAGATCAGATTTCACTTTGCAAATCCCTCAGCTGTTTTTTAAACCTGCCAAGAAACGTGCACTTGGAGTAAGACCAGCTTGTTTCTCTCCTTCTGCCCTGTGACACTGTACCTGTATCTCGTGGGATGATCCCTAGAGTCTGGTGTTATTTCTGCTGCACAACAGATGTGGTATGGGTATAACATCCCCAGCACTATATCCATGCAGTAAGAGACTTTAGTAAAGAATGGTCACACAGAGTCCAGGTCTCTCATTAGGTCTGGATACGTGGATCTCCACTAGCACAGTTTGTCTGACCGTGGGGCAATCCCTACTGAGCTTAATCTTGCTGAAATTTAGATTTTTGACTTCATGGTTGCTAGACCCAGTGAAACGACCTGATGGGAGAAGGTGGGAAGAAAGACCTTGAATTTAGCTTCAGTGAGTTGTTAGATTTGACTGCTGCGAAACCTCATCCTTTGCCATCTAACTTAGACTGGAAAGATTCTCCTCTAGATGTGCCTATAAGTTAGTTCTCCCTGTAGACTTCATCATGTAGGCTGGACAGTGCCTCTTCTTACCAGTTTGTTATGGCTGGAGTGTATAGAACATTGTTTTGTCCTCAAACAGCTGATCAGATGCTTGATGAAGGCTAGTTGATCCTCAGAGGAGCAAATAGTCAGCACCAGGCACTAATGATCTCCAGCTGACCCCTCACCACTCAGGTCCCTTTAATGAGATCCAGTAGCATTGGCTCACCTCTTTTTGCTGGAGGATGATGCACCTGAGCAGGGTTGTGGTTCATCAGCTTATTTCTGGACTTTCTGGAGTACAAGTGAAGTTCCCTTTATGAAGCAGAAGCTCCTTTGAGGTCAATGGTCTTGCCCTGGTATGTAACAGATGGTGAACTAACTCTGGACGTTATGGGGATGTTCCTCAAAATGTGTTTGTGCTTTGAAGAGGGCTCTTTTTGTGATGGGTAAACTTGAGTGTTGTTTTACAGCACCAGAAAAGCTTTATGAAGATTCTGTATTTGCTGCTGACTTCCTCTGGGCTATCTTCTAGAATCACTTTTAAATACTTCCTTTTTAGGGTTTGGGCACACATCATGAAGTTCATTTTTCTTAAAAATTGCCCAAGAGCAGACTATTGGAATGGTGCAAAAGTAGTTATGAATATATGCTCCTCGTGGACTACCTGAGATGTCTTATGTTGGTTGCCTCTCTGTGATTTGCAAATAACTGCAGGATGGTTGCTGTCACTGGAACTATTGTGAACCTAGAGAAGACTGTATTTGGTTGTGGAAATCCATGTGTCTTGATCTAGAACTGTTGTTAGACACTTCACCAATCCCCCTCTGTAGGTGGTTAGTAGTACTCTCAGTAATGTACCAAACTGAGATTTAAATAGTGATTTCATTCTTGTTTGTGTCTGTTAGAGAGGTGGTTCAGAGCTAGGGTAACTGTATGTCCTGACTTCACATCCATTCTGGGTATTTATCTTATCCCTATTACTCGTTCATGTATTTTACATCAGAAAAGAAAAAACACAGCATCAGAAAACCTTAGCTGCATTTACGTTCATAGTAAAGTGGTTTGGAGTGCGTTGTGTCTGCCAGAAACTTGTACAAGATCTGCCTGTTATTATAACTGCTGAGCAACGAGAGCCTGTAATTGCTGGCATTCACATAAACTGCCACAATGGATTATGATATGAACAATTGCAACCTAGTTTTAGATTCTCTTAATTACACTGTGCCATTCTAGACTCTATTGATAATAACATTACTGTTCCCATTACCTCTCAAAACGATATTATTTGAATTCACTCTTGCTCTCTATTACCTCCAGTCTCATTAAACAGGGGGGATGCATTAAACACACCAATTGGTGCTTCCCTGCCATTAGCATGTCTCCTGCTGATAGAATTGCCCTTATCCATTCCCATCCTTCTTCTGCATATATTTATCACAATAATTCAGTTCTCACTATAATCAGGAACAGGCTCATACTGAGGAGCACACGAAAATTAAGTTGGTCAGTAGATGCCATTTAGGAGATGCTGTGTAGTCTTGTTGTCAAATAGAGGCTAAGATGCTTCTGGAAATCCCCAGGAATTCTGGTAGACTTTGCAGGGCAGGTGGTGCAAATCTGCTTCACCCTGACTGTCAATTATGTTGTATTTGTTCAAATGTGCTATGGACCTGGCTCACTCCATGTTTCTCTGCTCATTTTCTGTGTAAAATATTTCTTTTTGGCCTATGTCTCTCATTCTCTTTTCTCTGTAAACCCTCCACAGGACAGAAATTACTCAGAACAAAAAAATACTTCATCCATGGTTTGAGCTATTGGTGTTCTATCCTGTAACATCCCAAACTCTGCATGGAGTGACTTACAGAACCTATAGAGATCGACTCCCCCGCTGTTCAACATCCAAAATTATGGAGTAAGGGTAGAGGATCACGTATACCATTAACTTAGCAGGGCCCATTTATGCTATAGGAACACATGGTGCTTCTGTGGAGAAGTAGTCACCAAAATGAGGCTGGGGGGATCCTTGAGAAATTGGGTCATCCATCTGTGGTTCCAGGTAGGACCTGGTCCATGGGAATGTTTTCTCACAGAAGTTGAACTGATCTGTTCTTAAAAACCTTCTGTAGATAAAACCATGGAGGTTATGTACACAGATACTGTGTTTGCCTCTACCCTGGTATCTAACTGTACTGTTATCTTTGTCATATTTTTGTGATGCTTCTGAAACCTCTTGAGATCTAATGAATGCACCCTGCATATCAGTGTTGGAAACTCTCTAGGGTTGTATTTGCCATTGCACGTGGGGTTTGGGCATGTGTATGCACAGATTAATTACTTTTTATCTTCTCTCTCCCTTTCTGAAGTATTTTGAGATCTATCCATTTGTGATGCTTGGATTCAGCGAAGCTACTGGATGCACCAAATATTTCAATATCACGTATTTCCAGCAACCAGTATGGGCTTTTGTCACTCTTCTTGGCTACAAAAGCAAGGCTTCTGCTCCAGAAGGAAGGCAGCAATTGTGAACAATAGTTGCAAAGTAAAATTAATGTCATAATTTGACACAGATATTTTCCCTAAAACCACTGCAGTGATGACAGAAATAATTGATGCTCAGCTGCTAACTTGCAAAATCTGCTCTGAGAAAGATAAGCTTATTTTCTTGAAGCAGCTTGAAAGGGATAACTTTTCTCGTGTAGTTCAGCCTTTTTTCGTGAAATCATTTGGGCTTTTGAAAAATGTGCTCATGAATTTTTAGAAGAGGACTTAATACCAAGTCTCCTCTTCTTCTAAATGTGTTTGTAGAAGAATGCATTTGTTTTCTTGCATCAGCAGAAGATGTGGCAAATGCTCGTCCAGCACAACAACCATTGCAGTCCTTGCTTTAAATTTATTTTGTTACAAAACCTGGAATTTCCATTAAAAGGGAAAATATTTGGTACAAATTTCATTTATTAGTGATCATCAAAAAATCAGCCACTCTGCAGCTCTAGAGAAAATGTACCTGAAGCCCTACATTTGAAGTCTGTCATATGAAACGTTGGCTTGAGGGATTCTCCATGAACCTTTTTTCTTCCTCCAGGCTTTCCTTCCTCCAGCCCTCCACTCTGCCTTGCAAAACAGCAGTCCTTCAGCTGTGGTTGGTTGTTAATGAGATGACACGGTTCGTCACCACGGGGTGAAGCAAAGGACCAGTCCCTGGTCTTTATCACAGTCTGCTGGTGTGAGCATGGTGCCCTGTGTCTTCTTTCTGCCCACTTTGCTGCTGCTCCCCAGTTAATAGCTGCTGTTTATGGCCATGGCATAGTGGAGTGATGGTCAGGAGCAACGGAATCTGCTTTGCTCCAATCCCGATGGCCATGTTTTTTCCACTGTGAACCTTCATACTGTGACTTAAGGATTATGTGGATTACATGGGGTCCCACCCCAATTGCACCCCATGAGTGCATCCACCTGGTTTGTGAAAGGGAAGATCAGGCTAAAACCTTTTGGATGGCTTCCATTTCCCAGGCTGTGGTGAGATCAGAAGAGTCCAGAAACCTTTCTTTTATATATATCTTTCTGTTGAAGAATGCAAAATTTGGGATTGTAATATTTGAGCCCATAACTTCAAGGAAGAAGTGAATCTTCACACATTTATAACATGTCTGACCTTTGGTATGACTGCTGTAGGCACCTGTAGCTGCTCACAGTAATTATCAGCAATGTCATCGGGGAAATGCTTCTTCGTAGCACATGGCAATGTGTCCACATCACATTGACTTTAACATTCAGGAAAAAAAACCAATAGATAAATGGAACATCACGTCACTTTGGATGTCAGCAGCTCTGATTAGTCAAAGAGGGCACTAAAGCTGGAGGATGTCTGGTCTTCAAAAAAGAAGAAAGGAAAACAATATACTGTGTTGTCTGCCAGGTGAAAGTGACTGCGCTGCTGAAGCCATGTAGGGAAACCACCACACTGCTTTGATGGCATTGTGTTATTAATATCACTGTTTTTCCAGTGCATGCAATTAGCTTAGGAGAAAGTTGCCAAACATCACTAAGAAAGGCAGCTTGATCAGATGCAGAAATGATCCTGAATCGGAAATGATCTGTGTTTCTCCATCCTTGACAAAGGAGACCAAATTTAGTGGCTAGGGTGATAACTTTCTTTTTATAATCAGTCCAAGCTCTTGAACCCTGCACAGGCAGATAGGCTGATTATGGATAATGGTACGGATGATCTTATTTGGGATTTGCATATCGAGGCTTGCTGGATCATTTTACAGGAGCAACTTTCTTAAAAAAAAAAAAAAAAAAAAAAAATGCACCCTGGCAGTGATTCATGCGTTCGAATCAAATAGTGACCTGGTTCTTGGGAGGAGAAAAACTACATAAAACTGCAACAATAGAAGAAAAAATAAATCAGGGAAGTCATTCCTGGCAGGCAGCGTGAAGGTCTGCCTGTGGTGACTCATGGTTTAGTGAGCAGAGTTTTTTCCTTTTTTTTTTTTTGTCTTTTTTTTTCTTAATCCCTAAAAATCCTCATATCTCTGGTCGTTGGGCAGGCAGGGGAGAGAGGTGATATGTTGCTGTGCTTAAAAAAAAATAATTAGGAAGTTTATAGAATGATATGAGCTGATTTTATGTAGAAGCTATGACTTGCCAAGTGCATGAACAAGTAGGTTGGTAGGGCAAGGTCCACCTCCTGCTGCACCATTGTGCTTTTCAAAGGTGCTGTAGCTTGGGGAGTAGCAGCCCTTGGGGAGCCTGCACAGATGCTATGGATTATTATTATAGCTATGGGAAATTATAGAGTATTACAGTCTGGCAAAACCTGAAAGGACTTGGTCTATGTCTCAGCGGGAAGTGGGCTTGGTCTGGCCTCCAGGTTATTTTGGCTTCGTGGTGGTTTGATACAGTCAGTTGCAAAGATTGTATCGCTGCTCAGTTTGGAGAGAAAGCAGTTTGGAGCAGATTTAGCAGATTGGAATAAACAGTCCTCTGGGCTGCTTCAAGCAGGACAGCCAACCTTTTTTTTCCTTTGTACTTCGACTGTGTTTTCTTCTCCTATCCGTCACTGAGTCCATTAATCTGTCATGGGGACATTCACCCAACTGCGTTAGACAAGCAAATAGTCTTTGTCAAAGTACTTCTATGGTTCGGCACAAACATCTGTCGAAAACATGTGGTGCTGCTGCTATAAATGAGAAGGGCAGAACATTCATCTTCCTGAAATCCTGACTCTAGGAGGCAGAAATGGTACTCTAAAAGCTCTTCAATGCTGATCAGATAAGTCTTGTTTTCTCTTCCTCTCCCTGTTGCCATTCCTTGAATGATAGACTAAACAGGGGGTCTAGCTTTTGCCATGGATATAAAGAGGGCATGCAGGGCTTTCTTTTTCTTATATATAAAAGAATAATTTATACAAATACTTTTTTCTTATATATATGATTTCTGTGTGGAAATCTCAGCTAGCTCCTGAAAATGGCAGCACTGAAAAAGTACACGGCTGTGTTATTCACCATTTCTGCAGCTGGAATCTCAGCGTGCAGTCTGAACAGGTTCATCCTTCAGTCAGTGGCAGAAGGGAGAGGCACCTGCCCCGTTTCATGAAGTTGAAAAGTTGGCAAATCAGATCCAGTACTCCCTTGGTTAAGACTCTCTATGGTCTCATCACCAGCAGATGCTGTGGGAAGATTGAAGATCCTGAGCTGATGTGTGTCTTTGGTGATCAACATTATTGAGGTGAATCACCTTCTGGGAAGAACTTTACTGACTGTGACGGGGGACTGACAAGAGTAGCTTAACTGGGACACCTGAGATGAGATTCTTCCCACTGAATTTTATGCTCAATGAGCATTTGGTTTAGAATCACAGAGTTTTTTGAGTTGGAAGGACCTGGGAAGATCATCTGGTCTAACTCTCCTGCAATGAACAGGGACACCCACATCTCCATTGTGCTCAGAGCCCCAACCAGCCTGACCTTGGGTGTCTTCAGGGATGGAGCATCCCTCACCTCTCTGGACAGCCTGTGGCACTGTCTCGGTGTGCTTAGATTTGTCCCTAAGCACTTTGCAGTTATACTNNNTGAAGATCCTGAGCTGATGTGTGTCTTTGGTGATCAACATTATTGAGGTGAATCACCTTCTGGGAAGAACTTTACTGACTGTGACGGGGGACTGACAAGAGTAGCTTAACTGGGACACCTGAGATGAGATTCTTCCCACTGAATTTTATGCTCAATGAGCATTTGGTTTAGAATCACAGAGTTTTTTGAGTTGGAAGGACCTGGGAAGATCATCTGGTCTAACTCTCCTGCAATGAACAGGGACACCCACATCTCCATTGTGCTCAGAGCCCCAACCAGCCTGACCTTGGGTGTCTTCAGGGATGGAGCATCCCTCACCTCTCTGGACAGCCTGTGGCACTGTCTCGGTGTGCTTAGATTTGTCCCTAAGCACTTTGCAGTTATACTTCTCCAGATAGCTAAGCTGGGAAGATTCAAGTGACCCCATTCCTTTATAACTCTGGTGGGAGTTGGGGAGGTCTCTTCTCTACAACAGGACTTAAATGAGGCCATCAGAATGTTGAGATCACTATTTGAATGGAATTCATCTTCTGGGGGAAGGAATTTCCTTCCAGGCCTTGACTTCAAGGGCCGTAAATGTTTTTACAGCTACAATACATTGAATGACTCCAACTGAAAGAGACCATGTGATCATGCAAGCAAACCCAAACAAGTGAACAGTCATCTTTTCAAAGAACAAAAGGTCAAAGGGAGGCAGGGCCATGAGGTCCTAGCCTGGAAAAACAGACCCTTTATCATGAAAGGGTCAGGGCAGTGCACATGAAGACATCATGCACATTGGGAGGGAAAGAGCCCTTCCAACTCAGAAAATACTGTTCTCTGTCACATGGAAACAATAGCTCAGCACTGTGGAGGCATCTGTTTTAGTTCATGGGAACAAGATTTTTCTCACTCCCCATGGGTTCAATGTGTGAATGCTCTGGGGGTCTTTGGTTTTGTGTCTGTCTTTCCTGGTAGAGCACCCTATAGTGAGTTCACAGCTACCCAAATTGCCCACCTGAAAGGAGCACTCCAGAAGCACTCAGGACCCAACCTTTGGCCTAGGAAGCCTTGAACCTCCCATCATATCCCAGATCTCCTCACCTCCTTTGCTAGTCCAGGGAACTCTGGCTTCCCACCTACTAGCAGGAGGCTTCCCTTTCCCCAGGCATTTCAGATGAAACCTAAGACCAAGCACAAATCTGCACCTTGCAAGACTTCTCCCATTTTTAGCATGTTTAATAATGACATTTCCTGGCAATCAGGTGAGCCACCTGGAACAAGAGACACCTTGAAATCACCAAACTGAGGACAGTTTGATTGTCTGTTTGCCATTAGACTGTTATATTCTGTTTTACAAGGAAGGGTGGGGTTGGGAGGGCTGTATTTATCAGCCTGCTAATGACCCTGGCCTGTTCACTTCCCACACCCTTCACACTTCAGCAGACTCAATAAGTGGACCTGTTTTGTTTAGCAGTATCTATGTCAGGGAAAGCATCAGGCTTCTGACACCCATTGTGACGGAGTGCTACCTCAGACACAGTCAGTTAGAGGTACATCTGTTGCCCCACAGCAGTGCCTTCTGTCACAGTGATTCCTTTGGTGTCCCAATTCACCAATGGGATGGGTATGGCTCATTTGAACCAGATGTCCTTTCCACCACTGGGATTCATGCACAGCGAGTTGCACTTTGTCCAGTATATATATGTAATGAAGTCCAGGAACTGAGCTCATTAAAAAAAAAATAAATGTGTGAAGTGCAGTCTGGCATCCTTTATCAGAGAGCAGCAGAGAGGTCTGGTCTCTGGAGGTGAGCGATGAAGGAGAGGAGCGTAGGCGAGGGGAGAAATAATGCCTGTAATGTTGGCTGAACTCTGCTTCCCTCACCTGTGTAATTAGAACAATTTGCTAGTTCAGGAAGAGGGTCCAGTGCTCGATTCCTGACCTGCTGTGACTTCCTCACCTCTCCCAGCTCCGGATTCATCCCACCCATTAGGCACCCACAGGTGGAGCTGAGGTCAGAGCAGTGCTTAGGCTCGGCTGTGTGAGCTGAATGAAGGCACGTTCAGAGTGCTCAAGATGTGCTAACTCATCATTCATTTCAGGGATGGCCAATTGAGCTCTGGAAATGGACGTCTAGTTAGATGAAGTGATGCAATTCTAGCCTCTGTTTGTAAAGCCGATGGGATTGTTCATTCTGGAGGAGTGGCAGGGAAGACCTCACCACCCTCTATAACTTCTTGAAGAGAGATTGTAGGGGAGTGGTGGTCCACCTCTGCTCCCAGGTAACAGAGATAGGATGAGATGGCCAGTTGCACCAGGGGAGGTTGGATATTAGGAAAAGTTTCTGTTCAGAAGGAGTGGTGATGCACTAGCACAGGCTAGGCTGGCTCCCACCCAGGCAGGTGAAAGTGAGTTGGGGTTGGTGATCTCAGAGGTCTTTTCCAATCTTAATAATTCTATAACAATGATTCTCTGGTGCTTGTAGAGCAAACAGCAAACACAAGGTTCAAGGGGTTTGTAATGAATTCACTCACGTAGTGAAGCTGCCCACCAGGACAAATAAATGTCAATTCCAGCTTGAGAGACAAAGACAGAAAAGAAGAAGTTGGAGAAAACCTGCATCTGTGGCCCAGCCCTGATCCTGGGGACCTTCTCCCCATTTCCAAAGAATCTCACAGGCTTCTCTGCTTGTTCTCTCCAGTGTGGATCCTCTGGGCAGACCCAGGGTTATGCTCCCTACCCAGGGTACCCACAGCAACCTGGCTGATAAATCTCCTTCTGCTTATCCTGAATTTAAGGACTTCTTCTGGAGGAATGTGCAGAGAAGAGGAAAGGAGAGATCAACAGACCCATTGTGAAATGCTAAGACACTAACTTAGAAGCAATACAGTGAGGGAGCCAGGTGAAAGAAAGAGAGAGAAGGAATGGTGTTATTACAGCTCACAAGATGTTTTGGCCCTGCAGGAAAGAGAATGAATGCATCACATCCTATGAATTCCTTCTTGCTGATTATTTATTTACAAACACATTTTCTGGCCAAGATAAAGCTGGGTGACAAATGGAATCAATACTTTGACCCCAAATGACTCAGAAATATGTGGGTAAAAATATAGCTATGTTTAAAAGCAACAGAATTTATTTTGGGAGAGTGGTTGTCACGTTGAACAGAGAGTTTCACAATGCAGATGAGTGGAGCAGCCATATGTTAACAATAAACATTAACTCTGTAGAGCTTTGTTCAATCCACAGTGGCCCAGAGGAAGACATAGTATGTGAGAGACCAAGCAACTGGGGTACAGGGGTGGGAAAGCATTTTTCCCAGGACCACACAGTCTGGAAATAGTCACTTCTCTGCCCTCCAGGGTGAGTGGTTGACTTTGTTGAAGCAGAATTCAACTAATAATGATTGCTTATGAACATCTCATTTTTTTTAATTAAAAGAAGTGGCAGATTTCTTTATTGATATTCTTATTAGTTATGTTCCAGCTATGATGATCCAGAAGTGCAGGGCATGGTGAATTGTAAACAGCAAGTGGTTTCTTTTGTTAGACAAGTGAGGTAAGCTTCCCTTCCCATGGGTGTTCCTCCCCAGTTTGGTGATAAATGCTGTGGAACATATCCATTTCCATCAGTGCTGGCATTTTTCTTTTCTTCTCTACTTTTCCACCAAAAACTTCACAAATGAAATCTCACTGAAGTAGCTGGAAGCCAAAAGGTTTTTAGCTAATGGCAGAAGAATAAAGATACCAGGGTGGGAGGGAAAGGAGAGGGTCTAACCAACAACTAGAAATTTTCTGCTGAATGTCTTGCCAAAGAAGAATGTTTCATTTCTGTTGAAATCATTTCCAAGCAGATCTGAGCTTAATATAGACAGCTTGTTGTATGCCCCACAGAACGACTTGTACCAGCTCTGCTTCTCACAGCATCTGCTCACAGTGACCCAACTGTGCCAAGATGAGAGACCAGTGTTTTCAGAAACTCCTCCTGCAGCATGTGTTCTCCTGGCTATGACTTATGCCAGCTGGGAGGTAGAAATGCAGGACAGGAGGAGGAGGCTCTGACGGCCCATACTGCTTTCTCTGAAGGGTTGTAAGAGTTGATTGCAACTGTTGGACACTCGAGAAGAGCAGCGGCTCAGGTGAAGCACTGTTGACTCAGTAGAGCATTGCTGTTGATTCATTTGCCTGGGGATGATGCCCCAAGCCTTCCTAGCATCTTTATCTTCTGTTAACAACATATTTTTGAAAGATACAAGGACAGGTATTTAAGCCTTTCTTACTGTCAGGGAAGTTCACAATCATTTAGACTTGCCTTCTTGGAAGCCCATTCAATAAAACATGATCCTATGTAAATCTATGATTCTGAAGTGTTCTTCCTGGGGCTCTCTAACAGCAAATTAGGTCCAGGTTTGACTTCACCCCGTTATCAGGTGCTCAATGTCAGACACAGCATTAGCTAGAACTCTCTGGCTTAGAGGGAGCAGGAACTTTCCCACCACCTTGCTGAAATCCCAGTTCTCCAAAAAAGGACAGCTCAACTCAGGCACGATGACTGAATTTTAGGAAGAACTCACCCTGCCACATCCTTGTCCACCATCTGAGTACATCATGGATACTCCAGGAGGGAATTAATCACCAGAATTCTCCAAGGTATGTGCTTTGTAGAAGCTCTTTCTACAGCTCCAGTGCAGAGAAGCAAGAATTTTGAGGGGGTGAACAATCTGTCCTACTTCAGGTGCCTGTGTTGCTGCAGCATCTGAGGCATGGACAATGTGGATAATCCAAATCGTTTATTACGAGTTCTAACATCCTTTATATATATTCACAAGTTTCTCCTTTAACTTTCCCACCCACCTTTACATGTCAGCAAAACATTCCACAAACACTCCTTAACTGTGTGTACAGGTGCTTACCCAGTCAGGGTCATGAGTTGTTCTAAGCCACACGCTCTTCCTCCAGTCAGGGTCATCATCACGCAGCCATCATGCAGCTTACTTGAATTTGCTTCCCTTTTCTTCTGGAGTGTCCTTGGTTCTCAGCCTTCCTTTCTCAGGCTGTTTGTCTTGCTCCACATCTTCTGCTCTGAACATCTTTTCTGTATTCCGACATGTTGATATGAAGCAAATCACTCCCTTGGCCTCTTTGAATACACTGATCATATTCTGGCAAATGGATGCCAGGGTGGCTAGCTCAGGCAGAGCTGTCTGTCTTGACTCCCATCTTTAGCAAGGATGGATCCCACTCATGTTGTTGGAGCTACAGAGCCAGGCATAAGTAAGCATAAAGACTGCAGTACTCAGCAGGCTTGTACCCAGTCTCCAGCCTGCGATTTACTTTATGGCACAGACATTCCTCCTTTTAGATGGGGAAAGTAGAGCTGTCCCAAGCACTGCCCATGAGGTCCTGTTCCAGCAATACACAGTGTGTTACACAGGAGACAATTGCCAGCCAGTTATCACTCACACACACTCATCACTTCTAATTGCTGGACAACAAGTGAGGGAACATATCTTGCCTCCAAAACTTTTGTTAGAATCAGCATACATCACATCCAACACTGATGTCTTTTCAGAAATGAGAATCATAGAATCGTTTGAGCTGGAGGGACCCTTAAAGGTTGCCTGGTCCAACTCTCCTGCAATGAACAGGGACACCCACAGCTCCATCAGGTGCTCAGAGCCCCATCCAGCCTGACCTTGGGTGTCACCAGGGATGGGACATCTACCACCTCTTTGGGCAACCTGTGCTACTGCCTCACCACCCTTATTATGAAAAACATTTCCTTTATAACCAGTCTAAATCTCCCCTTTCAACTTTTCCTCACCTTCTTTTTTTTTTTTCTGTAGTTTAATTGTATTAGTTTCTTCTTATTTCTTTTTTTGAAGTGCTGTGTGCTGATGAGTGTCTTCTAAAAGGTTTATAACTCCTCAAAAGTCTGTAACTCCTGTAGTGCAGATTTATAACTGTGACCTAAATATTGAGAATGAGCATGGTTGTGAAGGACTAGCAGATCATTACAGTTGTAAATATTGTTGCACAGATGTGTGAAGACATGTCACAGGTCAGGATGCTCGCTTGCCCAGAATCTTTTGCCTGCCACAGGCACTACAGCTGAGCAAGCTGTACTGCACTGCACTGATGAGTGTGCAGAGCTCATGGCCAGCTCTGTGATCCACCACTGCTGTGTCAGCACATAGCAGCCCCCCAGAATGTGACTGTATAAAGCAAAACTTGTTTCATGTTTCCACTAAAACGCAGAATAAGCAAAAGGAGAATGACATCTTGTGTGACAATGATGGGATATTCTTGGTATGACATGAATTAATGATACCATAATAAATCTGATGCCAAGGTGCTCCACTGCACCAGCTCCAGCAGTGCCACCTCCATCCTGGTTTTGGATAAAAGCAGGACCTGAGATCAAATGGTCCAAGGCCATGTTTTCCCCCTTTTCCATGAATTTCCTTGTGGTTGGCAAGGTCACTAACACAGATGGCATCAGAGTTGTCCCATTCAAAGCACTGTGCTTTCAAAGGGAGTTGGAGTAGGTGGCCTTTAAGGGTCCCTTCCAACTCAAGGGACATGGTTTAGTGGAGAAATATCAGTGGTAGGTGGATGGTTGGACTGGATGATCTTGGGGGTCTTTTCCAACCTTGGTGATCCCATGATTCTATGAAATCCAAAATCCTGATGACCATATGCATGGCACAGTGCTGCTTCTCAGGAGGCAGAATGGTGATGTGAAGACAGCATGTCTTAGGAACATGTGTGGAGACAGGCAGGAAGTTGAGCTGAGTTATAGATCAAACTGCATCAGGAGGGACAGAAACAAGCCACTACATTTGAGGGAGTATTTCTCACCTAAGAATACATGGACTGTGACTCTTTTTTCTGGGCTTTGTTGTAAAACTTCTTCATATAACTTTATAATTTGATGCATAATCTCTTTAATCAAATCTTCATAGCTCTATGCGTGATGAATGTCTTGCATCTTCCTTCCCCATGGAAGATAACCAGACTCTCTGAATCATGACCTCTCTACATCATGCTCCCTGCCCCTCTTTGTGAGTACTGTCTGTTCTCTCAGATGGTCTAAATAACCCATAGCATGTTAAACTGAGCTGTCAACTTGAATATAGCTGTGACATTTGCTATCGCTTTTCCATATCTGAAAAATGGTTCACACATCTGTAAATTCACCTACTTTTCCTAGCTATAATATTATGTCTAATAAAATACATTACTTTTAGGTACAAAGATATCCTTGCATCTGTAATACAAAGCAGACAAAGCTTTATTCCCATCTTGTATTTCCTGCACAATGAATGGCCAGAATGACATGGATTTAAGTGCTGAACACACTGTAGATGCCTAGAAAAATTAAAAATACAAATCAATCATTACTATGCATTTTGGCAAGGAAAGGGCTGTTATTCCATCCTCTCTACAACTTTTGTTGCAGAAGAAAAGGAGATGGATGAGTAAGGCAAAAGCTTGTTGATGAAGAAGAGATACTACTGGGTTGTACTGAATGCTCCCAACTCTGAGCCACCTTCTCATGGATGGTGGTTAAATGGGCACTGAGTTCTGCATTCATCTGATTTTAATCCCCTGACCATAAGAAATCCAAATGCCAGTCTGGACACCTTATTTCAAGGCAAATTTCAGGTGGAAATAGCCTTCCCAAAGCACCAGCAAGATCTCCATTTCCCAGCTCCTGAAAGCTAGCAGATACTCTTGGGCTATTGTATTGACATTGGCTTTGTTGGATGCTGTGGTGACATCCTCCTGCTCCTGGGCAATGAGATGATGGATTCCTGTTTGAAAAGCACACAAGCATCAGTGTAGTCAGTGCTCCAGGGAAGCTATGAAAAACAAGCTGTTCAGCCTTCAGAGCAGGGATTGGCCAGGCACAACAGTATGGGTCACAGCAACAAACAAGGGGAAGAAAGCAGACTTTCAACAGTTTCTTCTCTAGGAAGCCCCATCCATCCTAAACAAAAAATAGGTGATGAGCCCCAGACATTGGACCAAAGGAACATACATTCATCTTATTCAGTTAAGTTGTGATGCATCCTTGCACAGAAGATAATTGATGGCAATTAAAACCAAATGGCTTAAGGATGCAAATTGCAAATTAGTTGGGAACAGCATTCTGTATGTGAGTGAATGGGAATTGGGGCATGGGACTCACACTGGAAAAAAAAAAAAAATTCTGAAGATTTTTCAGCCACTTCAAACAGAACATGTCAGGAGGAAGCAATATTTTGCTTCAAATCTGAATCTAGGCATAATTTTTAGAGGATCCAATAGAGGCATTATGTTCATTCTCGTTCCAAGTTGATCTCAAATGAAGACTGAAGGACTTCCAGTTTCATGGATCCATTTCATTCCAAGGGACTGATATAAAGCCAGTAAAAAATAAAATAAAACAAAACAAAATGGATTTTCATTTAAGCTTTGGCAAACAAACAACAACAAAAAAGTATTAAAAGTATCCAACGTTATGGCACAGCTACCCTAATTCTGGCATTTCCTAAATGTTAAGTGTTTGATCCTGCAGCTTTAATGCCTGTTGAAGGCAGGTGTCTCAGTGTAATTAGAATGGCTATGGGTTTCTGCAGCAGGCTGTTGTCCCACGAGCCCAACCTGTGACTCTCCCCAGCTCTGTTCCACTAAACGAAGCCAGGAAGCCTCCCAACCATGGTGTTTATCCTAAAATTTATGTAACAAATTAATTTCCCTTTGAGCTCCTGCGAAAGATTTGTGGGCCTGCAAAAGTGTTTATGAAAGCCAGCCAGCTGAGCCTCCCCCACGCAGAGCTGTGCTTGCTCTTCTGGCAGAGTTAATCAAGGAGGTATGGCAATTCAAAGAGCAGAACGGCAGCACCCCAACCCGTGCCAATGGGAAGCATGTGGGGTTTTGTGAAGGTAATTAACTTCTTATAAAAGAGAATGTCATCATTTGGCCACGTGGGGGTGGGAGCTAACACCCTTCTGTTTATTCTCTCTGTCTCAAAAAAGCCTTCCTCTCACCCACGTGGATGGAAGCACAGCTGATGGAGTTCCTTATTTTGGCTCACAGCAGGTGAACCTGATGCCTCTTCCCCAGGTTCCCACCTCCACTATGACTCCCCCCACGTCCTCAGAGACCTGAGCTGCTTTCAAGCCAGCTTGGTACCAAACCTGAGCTAACTGGGACCAATCTGTGCAGTACCATGGCTGCGCCTTACAGGACTGGGTTGCACTTTAAAAAGACTTTGGTTGTGTCTGGAGTGAACCTGGGCTGAGTTTCAGCACAGGCATGATACAAAGGAAGGCCAAGTTTCAAATGAACCTGGGGTGATTTTTATCACTTCAGTCAATCCTGGGCATTTTTTCTCTTTTATTTTTTTCCTCTCCTTTTCCCTTTTCCTCATTTCCCCCCCCCTTTTCCCCTTTCTATTTTTTCTTTTTAATTTTGCTTATATTCTAATTTTTAATACTGAGACCAACAGCAATGTAAGACAAATATCTCTCACCTCGTCACCTGCATTGAAAGGAGTAAAATTGTCATTTCTAGCTTCAGCTACAGCCTTGTTTCTTATACCATGTCCTTGGAATTGGAATGTATGTGGCTTTGCAGAGGGAATGTGGACAGTAAATATGGAGGAATGCCATGGAGGAAGAAAACCTTCTGACAACCCTGAGGAGGCTGGTGTTCACATCTCACCTGAAAGGCTGAAGAACCAGGTTGTGTTTGAACTGCCAACCATAGCATTCTTTTCCATGGGTTTTAGCAATTCTTCTAAAGTAGTGGGGAGACTCTGGACCTGGCCGATCTGGATGGGAGGTGGCAAAAATTGTTCCTGGCTACCTTCACCTTAGACATATTTCGTACTATCAGAGATGGTTGGGGGGATAGAAGTGGTCTCATTGTTGTCTCCAGAAGTACAGCTGTGACATGCTCATAGCTCTGGGGCATGAGAGGTGTTTGCTGGAGACTTCTTCATCATGGAGTCATAGAATCATAGAATAATGGAATGGTTGAGTTAGAAGGGACCTCTAAGCCCATCCACTTCCAACCTCTGGTTGCCTCCATCAGATCAGGCTGGTCAGGGCCTCATCCAGCCTGGCCCCAGCCTTGATCTCCAGGGATGGGGCACCCACTTGTATTTATCATCCCTCCATGCTCCTAGTCTTATTTCTGGTAAAATGACCATATTTTGTCCTTCCACGTGCCCAAACCCCAAAACCACATCACCTGGTGAGATTGCTCTGTACCAACGCTGTCGATATATGCAATACTCATTCCCCATGTGAAGACCAACAGTTGCCCTTGTGGAGTCATAGAGGAATTCAGAATAAAGTGATTATTGCTGGGGTTTCTAATCAGTTCCACAAGTGCAATAAATTGGACAAGGGCTGCATGGAGAGAGCTGAAGGAAAGCCAAGGGTTGCATGCTAAAGCATAGACTAACTCCAGTTTCTACTCTGGGGAAAGAATAGTTGGGGGCTCTTGGGAAATTTTAATTGACCAAACTCTACCTTCCTTCTTTGGCTCCCCTTTTCTTTTCTCTTCCAACTTTCTCTCCTTTCTTTCCTCATTGTCTTTTTATTTTATTGTTTTCCAGAAGCATTTTCCCTCCTTCCTGAGAAACTAAGTTCATGACCATCTTTCTTCACATAACTTTGCACTTTGTGTGAATTAATGTCCAGCATGCTGCACAGATTAGAGTGATTTCCTCTGCAATCTGGATGTGATTTTCATTGCTGCAGTAGCTGAGAAAGCTGATAGCATAAGAGCAGGAGAACATAAGCCTTCTCTGAAATATGTTGTAATTAGCTTTCTTGCAAAAAAAAATAAAATAAAAAGGGCAAGAAAAACCAACCAACCCACTGCTCTGTATCATATAACAAGGCATTTGCATTCAAAGACCTATAAATCCATTTCTGCCTGGATTTGAACTGTACACAAAGCAGAAATTGCTTTGTAAATAGTGTAATGGAACCACGATCAGAGGCATTACAGAAAATGCATCCTGTGAACAATATAGATCTGATGATGTAGCTGAGTATGCCCCAGGCTTCCTCTGCAAACCACTCAGGATAGGCTTACATTGCAGGGCAGGCTCTGGTTAGGGTTGTGGATTTCAATTTTAACTTGTGTGCTGCTTAAATGGATAAAAGCCTAAGTTCAGGCTTGGAAGCCTGCTCAGTCTGACTCTGAAACCTTTCAGCTCTGTTGAGCCTAGAGAGATAAAGACTTCTTTAGGTCTACCTGTAATGCAGATGGGTGGAGGAGTCTGGCAGAAGTTCCCCAGCAGACGTGTGTTTTTGCTGTTGCTACAACTCCAAAACCCACTTGATTAGGAGTATACAGTAATGGGTCCAAATACTCCCAAATCTAAATTAAAGCCTAATTCAACAGGGGAAAAATGCACAGATTTATTTTCCCTTTTCCTCTCTATGTATAAGGTGAAGGAGATATGACTGTGTTTCCACCAGGTGGGTATTTTCTCTTCCTGTTAGACCTGCAGGGGAAAATTCCAAACAGAACTTTACAACAGGAGCTGAAAATTGGTAGAAACGTGTCTAAGGAGAGGCTTAGGATGTGTAGGAATTTGCCCCAAGGGAAAGATTCTTTGAAACATCTCTTTAGTTTCTTGGCATCTCTTCTCTTTCCAGAACTGAAAGAATTTTTTTTTTTTTTTTGCCTGACTCTGGCTATGTTATGCTTTTTGTTAAAATTTTCAGTGCACTGAGCTTTTTGTCTGAAAAAATGTGGGAGCCCATGACCCCTCTGTACGTGTTCCTGTTTGCCTGTACTGGATTTTAGGAATATTGACAGCCTCCTTGTATGGAATTGGGTTGCCCAGAGAGGTTGTGGAGTCTCCTTCTATGGAGATATTCAAGACCCATCTGGACACCAAGCTGTGCAACCTGTCATAGGGTACCTGCTTTGTCAGAGGGGTTGGACTCGGTGATCTCTTGAGATCCCTTCCAACCTCTGCAATTCTGTGATTCTGTGAAAAGCATCATCGAGACATCAAGTCACCAACAGTGTGACAGAAAGTACACTTCAGTGCCTCTTCCAAAGAATCACTTACTTAGAAATAAAGGACATAAATTAACCCAGGCTTGATGTTTAAGGACTCCTGAACCAGGTCTTCTCTCCTCATATTTAGAATCATGGAATTAAGGTTGGAAAAGATCTCAAAGATCATCAAATCCAATCATCAACCCATCACCATATTGTTCACTCATAGAATCATTGAGGTTGGAAAAGACCTCTAAGAGTTCTTCACTCAGAGGATGGTGATGCACTGAACAGGTTGCCCGGAGATTGTGAATGCCCATCTCTGGAGACATTGAAGTCAAGGCTGGATGTGGCTCTCTGGGCAGCCCGGTCTAGTGGTTGGTAACCCTGCCCACATCAGGGGGGATGAAACTACATGGTCTTTCTGGTCCTTTGCAACTCTGGCCATGCTATGATTCTATGATCAGATCATCAAATCCAGCCTTTGTGAGGGATGTTCTTTATCTGGCATATATTACTCTTGTGGGATATTTATTTTAGACTTTCTAGCATGTGAATGAGAATGAAAAACACCCATGAAATTGACAGGAGGTACAACAAAACGGAACGTCCATGAAAGCATATAGTCAATGATTTCCAGAAATTAGGTCTTCGGCACAACTGTCAGTAGATTCCTACTGGGGACAATTATATGTAATTTGGGAACATCAGCCTTCTTAATTGTGTATTCATACAGTGAGTATTCTTTGAGTGACTGAGCCAAACTAGATAAGGACAGAATGAAGGATGACAGTAACTTGCTGTCAGAAATTGCTCAGAAAAGCTGAGTAAGGAAAAAAAGGGTGCAGAGTAGTGCACTGAGTGTGGAATAGAATTGGGAAGGACCAGTAGAAACTACAAGAGAATAGCTGAAATGCCTGAGACAACAGAAAACATGTGGATGAGAAAGAGAAAGGAAGGTAGAAAGCAGAGAAACCTGAAAAAGTAAAGGGGAAATGGATTGGAACAGGGAGAAATCCTGTTGGAATGGGCAGAAAGAACTGAGAACAGAAGGGATGGAGGGAAGAGCTAAAACGTGGCTGTGCCCACTTTATCCAATTGAGTGACTCTGCCTCTCTGTGGTTGCATTACCCTACCTGTAACAGGACAAGTTCCCTAGCCTCAGGGAGGAAGGACAGATGGCTGTCTTGACATGCTAGATTAAAAATGTTGCTACTCTGGATGCCACAGATAGCTGCCTAATTAATTGGAGAGGAAGAAAACAATTTGAGAACTTATCAGAATGCCTCAAGGACATCTCCAGCAGCAGGAATGTTGGGATCTCCATTATCAGCCACCAGCAGATGGATGGGGCTGACGACAACCCTCAAATGTCTTCCCTAGCCACAGCAGTCAGGGTTTGCTGGACTCCATTCATCCCTTCAGTGGTGGTCCCAGGTGGAGACTGAGACATAAAAGGGAGGCAAAGAGTTAATTTTTCTCAGAACAAATTGTGCAAAAAATAACATCAATTCTAACCCTTTGCACAGTAGTTCTAGTATGAAAACACCCACTAAACCCCAAAGCTAAAATTTGACTACCTTCAGAGTAGGTGAGTTTGTGGAAGCTTGTAATGTTCTTTAATACATCATTGTACTCATCTCTAAATATTTTTCCTGTATGTTTTCACTCTTGGCAGTGATTCTGCCACACGGTATAAATTCACAGCCCAAACAGCTATTCATGGAGACATCCTATGTGACAAAACCAAAACACAGTCATGATAACAGCTATTTTTAATAGAAAAATAACCAAGAACGTAAAAAAAAAAAAAAAAAGACAAAAGACCCACCAGAAATAGATCCACCTTATTTATCTGCCTCCACTTAGAGAGTGTGTAGCAGCTGTTTCCATTAATTAATTCATTTTTTTGTTAGAATTTCATTTATCTGAATGGATTTGGAGAATGTGCCCCAGAGATATGCATCCATCCATCATCAACCTTTACTATCTCCCACGACTGCAGTGACATTTGGACTAAAGAATGGAAGTGCTAAATTATGCGTCTGTTGAGTGCAGCCTGGATGTGCACTGGGAGAGGAGTGATGTACTTTTGTCCAGACTTGATTGATCTGTGTTTTCTTCTAACTGCTGCATTGCTATAATTGCCCGTAGAGAATTAAGTCAGTCCTTGGAACGGGAGAAGTAATTTTTCAGAGGGTCTCAAGCCCAAAAGAAATTTGTTCATTTTATGAATGAGTGAAAATGTTCAGTGGTTTCCCCATCAAGTCAGATTTTGAAAGATTTTTGGCTTCTGTGTAGAGGAATGCAGCAACTTCAAGTTAAACTCTGCTCAATGCATTCATTATTTGCTCCGTCACTTTCTTTCAGGCAAAACATTTTCTAGAACAGCTGTTATGTATTACAGACATTGCCTGGCCAGGTCTTCATCTGCATATGGCACTCAGGCTATTAATCAAGGACTTGCCTATCTCTCAAAAAATGGTACTGGCTTTCTTCTGGGTTGAATACAGATCATTGTGAATATAACTAATTGTACAACTGCATTGCACCAGGTGCTGGCATCCTCCCTCCAGAACCAGCTGCAGTCATTTAGCAGGTCTCCACAATGAAAGTGAAAATGCAAATACTTTACTCTGTAGTTTCTTGATAGTACTGGCAGGACAGAACTTCAAGTGGTTGCTAATGTTTAATGGGCTACCATTACAGTGTTATCAGTCTAAATATTGTCACTGATATATTGCGAGAGCAGGGCTCATAGGATGAGGTCAATGTCAGTCAAAACAGGTCAGCTGATGAATAATTGTCATGAAGTGGCAGTAGAAAAGAACTCTGTGCGTGTCAGTTCTGCCATCACAAATTATCTGATGAATAACAGATGACCTGGTAGACATTTTGATGTGCTGCCTGACAGTTTGTTAATGAGGAAAGAAATAAAATATTCCAAATAAGATAGTCTATTTTTGCTCTGTTGGGTTTATGAATCTATTTCAGGTAAAGGACCACTTGTAATGGTTGGTATTTATTGAGGCCGCTATGTGCCCGGGCCTTGATTTATATGCAGGGCCCAGCACCTCTGTCTTCTTTGAAGAGCTCTAGGAAGATGAGAGGAGCTGATGACAGCAGACATCAAGTCTCATACAAACTGTGTTTAAACCAGTGATTATTGTAACAAATCAGTGCTCACCTTGGACCTTGCAGCTGTCATTGTACTGCTCATCTCAATGCATCAAAGCAACCATGACGGGAAACGCAGAGTTGAGCCCAGTGCTCAAGGTATTACAGCTGTGGCTCAGTATGGGGGATCTTCTCATCTACATCCCTGAAGGATCTGCAGCATGACTCAGCCCTCCTCCGCCCCTCCAGCAGATGAAATGACACAAGACACCACTCTTATTTGGAAGATATTGAAAAACTTGAGCACAACGTCAAACTCCCTCTCATCCCCCATTATGTTCCTAGTTGCTCAAGTGTCCGTGATCTGTTGCCTCGGTCATTATTAACTAGATTTTCTATAATCATGGGGAAAAAGGAACTGCTAGAAACATACAAAATGGTAGGATGAGAAATCGGGACAGAATAGAAAAAAAGAAAAAGAAAGAAGAAAATTAATAATGATACCTTCCTCTGAAAGAAACCTGAGGACTTTTTCATTTTCTTCTCCTGGGATATTTCTCTTCCCTTTTGTTGGCCACCTAAAAATCTAACTTCATTTTTTTGGTTGTCTTTAGAACTAATGAGAGAAGGATATTCTACAGACAGCCATTTCATGCCCAAGAACTCTGCTTGCACAGGGATCCTTTTTCTTTAGTACATACAAAAAAAAGGTGTGGCTAGGGTTGGAAGGGACCTTGAAGATATCTGAAGTATCCCTTTCAATATCTAACGGGGAGCTACAGGAAAGAAGAGGGCAGACTCTTTAGTGGGGTCTGCTGTGATAGGGCAAGGGGAAATGGTTTCAAGCTTACAGAGAGGTGATTTAGGTTAGATATAAGGAAGAAGTCTTTTACAGCAAGGGTGGTGAGGCACTGGCACAGGTTGCCCAGAGACGTGGTGGGTTCCCCATCCCTGGAGACTGTCAAGGTCAGGCTGGACCGGGTTCTGGGCAACCTGATCTAGCTGTGCATGCCTCTGATCATTGCAGGGGAGTTGGGCTAGACGGTCTTTAAAGGTCCCTTCCAACTCTAAGGATTCTATGATCCTAATATCATCCAGTTCCACCCCCGCAATAATGGCGTGCAGGAGGAAACCTGTCTCAACAAAGCAAAAAGCATGGGCCTCTCCCTGCTTCTGGCCATGCTTTCTGTGTGTCCCTTATATCCCCATAAATGCTATGCAGCATCACATTCCCAACACTCCTTTTAGCACCCGGGAAGCTGTTGTGTGAGATCCATCTGTATCTCTACTAATGCATGCACACAAAATCCCAGACCAAACAGCAAAGAGTCTGGAGGGGAAACAGCCCTCTGAACCCAGCAAGGAACTGGAGCAGATCTGCTGCCCAGATGTTTCCAACCTGCTGAGATCATGAGCACTTCCACCTCCCACTGGCATACACCTGCTCTTGGATGGACATTTCAGGTTGACTTCACCCTCCAATTGTAACAGCTCGCATTGGTGAGGATGGGTGGGTTGTGCTCATCAGCTGCATGAGGTTCACGACTGTGGCATGCAGTGTTACCTTCTGTAAGATGCACTGGCCTCACTTTCTTTGTTTAAAACCTGCTGCAGATCTTTACTTGCTGCCAAGTGTCTGATTTGCAAGATAAAAACTGAAGTGCATCGGAAAGCTCCTAGCCCTAAGGCAGGCTGAAGCAAAAGAAATTATTTCTGTTGTGGATTCCTTGGGAGAGGAGGGAAGCTCAGCAGGGAGGTGATGGGCAAGCACTTCCCAAGTCTGCAGATGAAGGGAAGAAGTGGTTTATTTTCTTTCTGAAGTCAGCAGATGCTGAAAGAATGATAGATCATTAGCCTTTGTCGTTTTCCTCATCCTGTGGTCTAATCAACAAAACTCTTCCCTCAATTGGGCTGGTGTGTTTGGTTGTCTCTGTGTCCTCAAGGTGAAAGGTTTGGGTGCCATGGGTGACACTGTGTCTCTGAAGGAACTGGGATAACGTTTTCCAGTGTGGGTACAGATCCTCCAGGCATCCTGGCCCTGAGCACAACACCCGATGCTATATAAAAAAGTCTACAACTTCTCAGTCTGTAGAGAAGAAGAGATGCACTGCTTAATGATGTTAGGTCTGCTCCTGTCCTATGTCTGTAGTTTTTCCATTGACCTCAATCTCATGGAAGCAGTGTGGGATTATTTATTTGTATTACTGAAGTTTTACTCCGTTTTTAATTTGGGGAATGACAATACAAGGCACAAAAATAGACAGAGGATGGTAATATATATGGAAATACATGTCTCAGAAAAAAACACTCAAGAAGAGTGGTGAGGCATAGGCAGTCTGCCCAGGGAGGGGGGGTAGTCACCATCCCTGGAGGTGTTCAAGAACCATGGAGATGTGGCACTGAGGGAGGTGGTCAGTGGGCATGGTGGGGGTGGGTTGGGGTTGGACTTGGTGACCTCAGAGATCTTTTCCAACCTTAATGTTTCCACGATTCTGTGAGCCTGCTTCTAAAAAGACCTTGAAGAAGGGAAAACTTGTTGCAGGAATAAAAGCTGAGGCACTGGCTTGTACAGGAAAGATAACATCGGAATGGAACGTGGAGATGGTCCTTAAATATTGAGGCAGCTGCAGAAATGGGAGAATGAGTTGTTATTTGTGTCTTCTGACAGACCAAGACTTTAGAGGAGAGAGCATCAGGCAGACTGTAGGGAACATTTCACAACAATAAATCATTGAAACCTTAGTGACTAGCTGGAGAAACAGGGAAATCTCCCTTGTTGGAGGCTTTTGTGTCCTTGTTGGACAGCTGACATAGAAATGCCAGAAATGACTCAGAATTCAGCAGAAGGTGAATGTGATGTCCTCAATTACTGCTCTGAGATCTGACACCACTGCTTTACTCCACGAGTGGAGGGACATGGTCAGTGGGCATGGGGGTGATGGGCTGGGGTTGGACTTGGTGATCTTAGAGGTCTTTTCCAGCCTTAATGATTCTACAATCCTATGAGAAGAGCATGACTACCTGCAGAGGAGTTAGAAGAAAAGAGTGGATGCATCTCTTCATAAGAAGTAACTAAAAAAGTCTGCAACTTCTCAGTCTGTAGAGGAGAAGAGATGCACTTCAGGTTTCCAGTGTTAGGAAGGTAGTAGATAATGTGAAAGCAGAACTTCTCAGAAATCTTGCAATGCTGGAGCTGGAAGCAGCTGAACTCAGAGGTATGTTGGTTAAAAACAGATTAAAGAAAATACTCTGCAAAATGGGGAGTGAAGTTCAGGCTGCCCCAAGATGCTGCATGGGAGGCAGGATCAGCACGTCTAAACAAGGCTTCTTTCATCATCCCATTTCTCTTTCTTTTTTATTTCTTTTCTTCCCTGTGCAACTATCGGCTGAAACAAATCTATTGTTGACTGAGGTTATTTTCCTTTGGCAGAAGAGAGTAAAAGTTCCCCTGGTTTTAATTCTTTTCCATCTCCTGAGAAGCTTGTTCTGTTTTTGGGTGGTACATCAACCTCTACCATGGAGCTGACATTGAAGAAGTTTTGGATTTTTTTTCTGATTTTATTGCTGGGGGAAAAAAAAAAATAAAAAAAAATCTCTTCATGCACATTCCTGGCAACAAGATTTTCTGCTGTAGCACCAGATATGCCAGCTATTGATTTCAGCCAGATGGATCAGGCTGCACAAACTGCACACTTTGCAAGAGAACCCCTCAGAGTGGAAAGGTGGATCATGTTGATCTAAAGTCAGAATTTCTGGTGACCAAAAAACCCAACCAAACACCATCTTAAACATTCCCTTCTTCCATCCGTTCCTGGAATGTACTGAGAATAACTTTCTGAGCCAGATGATACACAACCCCACCAGGTGGTTTCATTGCTGGATCTGTTGCTCACCAATATTAGAGAACTGATTAATGACATCAGGATTGGAGGCTGTCAGGGTTGCAGTGACTATACAATGGTGGAGTTCACTCTCTTAAGGGATATCAGACAGTGAAATCAGGAAGCTTAATCTTAGAAAAGCCAGCTTCCAGCTCTGCAGGGCCAACAGGAGTTAGCCAACAAAACCCCCTGGGAATCTGTCCTTAAGGACAAGAGAGCAGAGCAGAGCAGAGCTGGCAGACCTTTATGGAAGCTTTCCTTAGTACACAGGAGCTCTCCATCCTTAGATGTAGGAAGTCAGGAAAGGAAGACAAGACTGATATGTCAGAACTGGGACATGCTAGTCAAACTGGAGAGCAAGAAGAAAATGCACAGGAAGTAGAAGTAGGAACAGGCACCCTGGGAGGAGTATAGAGATGCTACTGGGCTGTGTTGGGACAGGGTCAGGAAAGCCAAAGCCCAACTTGAACTGGACTTGTCAAGGGGTGCCAAGAAGGATAAGGAAGATACAACAGGAAGAGGAAAGTCTAGGGGAGTGTAACCCCTTGTTCATATGTGGAGTCCTCAGTACAGGAGAGGTATGGACCTGTTGGAACACGTCCAGAGGAGGGCCACAAAAATGATCCCAAAGGGTGGAACAACTCTCCTATGAGGACATGCTGAGAGAACTGGGGATGTGCAGCCTGGAGAAGGGGAGGCTCTGAAGAGACCTGAGAGTGGTCTTTCAAGTACTGAAAGAGGAGCTCTGAGGAAGAAACAAACAGACTGGTGTTCTGTTGTAATAGGACAAAGGGAAATGGTCTCAAACTAGAAGAGGAAGGATTTAGACTGGATATAAGGAAGAAGTCCTTTACAGCAAGGGTAGTGAGGCACTGGCACAGTTTCCCCACAGAGGTGGTGGATGCCCCATCCCTTGAGACATCCAAGGTCAGACTGGTAGGGACTTGTTTATTGCAGGACAGTTGGACTAGATGACTTTTAAGGACTCCTTCCAACTCAAAAGATTCTGTGATTCTATGATCTACGATTCCCAATTCCTTATAAAAATCCACATATTCTTCTTCCAAACCATCACAAACAAGAATCAGAGGATCAGAGCATGTCAGGGATTGGAGTGTGTGGTGTTTACCGGATATTTGTTCACCTCTTTGTCTGTAGCAGAAACTGTCACCTGGACAATGGGTGCTGGGGTTGCCACAAGTAGGAATAGTAGAAATGGACTGTGTCTATCTATGGGATCTCCAGAGAAACCCACCTAGGGCTGAAGAGAGACTTCCAAAGCAGCCATGGACTGTTGGTCATTCAGTGGAAGAAGCAGCAGATGAGGAGAGGACACAGAGCAGACTGCCTTGTACAGTCATATCACATCACATAAGGGGATGTGATCTGAATGTTCCAGCATTATTGATGTATCTGTGGGCTTGCAGAAAGATGAAGCAAAACAAGCTGCTGAGCAGCCTGCATATTTTCCTTGTGCTTAGCATATTTTGTTCTTTTTCTGGTGGTTAGCATATGCCAATGACTTAGTAGAATGTTAATGAACATCTGAGGTTGTGGCTGTGTATGCTTTGATAGGGACTCTTTGAGCCTCCTACACTGCACAACACAGACCTTGCTGCTTCTCCTGTCCTCTCTGCATTAAAATCTGCTCTCTCCTCTGCCTTTCCCTTGCCCATGCACTGGTACATAGCCTGAAATCCCAGAACCAAGCACAATCCAAGAGTCACAGTGTCCCTAGAAGGTGCCAGGCCACTGTCCCGTTGGATGGTAGGCTCCAGTCCCTGCTCTTCTGTCTGGGATTCAGGCCAAGGCCTGGAGGGGGAAGCCTGTTTTCAAGTGAATCCCTTTGAGACCATGTAGCTTCCCCTTCAGTACTGTTTCTTTTTCCAGTTTCAGTTATTTCCCTCTTTGAGAGAGAGAACAATATACGGGCCTGGGTGACAGATAGCCTACAGAGTTGACGGGAAATTAGCACAGTCTTAAAATCCACGTGTGGCTTTCTGCAGTGAAAAGGCTTTGACCGATCTCCCCTTTCCCTCTGATTATGGGCTGTATATTGCTCACTGTCACATGATGTTATGCTGAAGAAGAGGAGGCTAAAGGAATGTGGAAGCAGAAGGAAGCTGCAAGGGAATAGCTGGGCTCCTATTGCTTCAGGGTCTTGTGTTGGAGGCAAACTGGGAGCACGATGGCTCATGGGAAGGAAGATGGGAAACAGGAAAATCGAATGGCTTGAGTTATTAACATGAGGAGTATCACAGGATACAAATGGTGGATGCAGTTGGCTCAGTTGAATGATGCTGTATGGCTGTAGAACTGCAGTGTCTTCAGAACCTGGCTGCAGAGAGGGTGCACCAAGGGAAGAGGTCTATCCAGGGATGTAGCTATCCAGCACGTAGCTGGCAGGGTGAACAGGCATGTGGCAGGTAAGAGACAAAATAGGATGTGATGTTCCTAGGTTGGCTCTCAGGGCTACCCTACTGAGCATCAGGCGAGCCCGTACTCGTTAGAATTTTAGACAAAGAATGCTGAAATGGAAAGGAACACACATCAAAATCCTGATGTGACAGTGTGTTGTGAGGGCTCTGGCTTTTGGTTAGATCTGCTGCGTGCTGTTTCCTGTGCAGAAGCCATAGACACAGCACAGGACTGGGAGGGTATCCCACCACCCTGGCTCCATTAGATGAGTTAGCTTTGCAGCCAGCAGTAGCCACTCTCTCTCTACGGAAGGGTAGTCTTACCACTCAGCAGAAGAGATGGTGATGGAGCTGACTGTGGAAAGCACACCTTGTGCTCAGACCTTGCAAGTCATTGCTGAGGTTTTGAATCAGTTTCAGGGATGGACTGTGAGGGGGGGGAGTGAAGAGCTGCAGCCCAAAGTGTGCTTCACAGGTTTTCATTCAATTCAAGTTCCTCACCCTGCTGCTTTTGAGAAATGTGCTTGCTTTCCCCAGGGTGCTGCCCAGTGAGTGCAGCATGTCATCCCATCCCCACCTCCAAGAAGATGTGTGAGTTGCACCACTGTCTTTGTCTGAACCTAATCAGTAACACTGCTGCAATAAATCCCATCCACCCAGGACATAAATTCAACTGGCATGTGTATTCACCACAGAGACTTCAGCAGTTTCCTGCGGGGTCTGTGATTTCCCAAAGCTTGGCAGCGTCTCCTCCTATCAGTTATTTTGCCCTATTGGAAGGACCACCCAGAAACTCTCCTGCTATTGTTCTGCTTGGATGCAGAGTGATGGTGTGTGAGATGCTGATTCTGCACATAGGTGCAGCCCTGGCTGCTTGGTCTGTCTAGTTCAGTTTTCACACCCACAAACAGCTGATGAGCTGACCCAGTGGCTGCAGAGCAATTTTAGGAACCATTACTTATGTTGCAGTAAAAACGAGGCGTTAGGAAACTGTCCTTGCTTTGAAGATCCATCCCATCTGTGCTTCAGATTGAGTCTGTGCTTAAGTGGAAGATAAGCAAAGGGACAGGAGGGAGCTATGATTCTGATTCTATGATTCTATGAACTTGGGATATTCTATGGTTTTTTGAAAGCTGTCTGATGGGCCCTGTGCCCTTCAGATGTGCTACTCTTGTATGGGGGAGAGAGCAGGATTGGCTCTCAGGTCAGACCAGGTTGCTTAGGGCTTTGTCTAGATAGCTCACCTCCAAGGGTGGCAACTGCACAGCTTCTCTGAGCAACCTTTCCCTTACTATCCTAATGGTTGAATGCATCCCACTGCTGGGAGAGACATCACTGATGGGGAATGGTTAGAATTCACAGCTCTTAATATTTAAGTAGAATTAGAGGAAAGTACCTAAGCTTTTCTATGAAAGAATAGGTCTCCATCTGGTAAAATGAAGATGTGGGGTTGGTTGTACCATCTGGCCACTCTGTTACTATAAATACATTTCCATTTCCCCTCGCAGAAAGAAATTCCCACACTGAAGGCAACTTCAGTTAAAGCTGGCTAATGCATCATCTGCTGTGGCTGATAAAACCACCAGCTCAAGCCTGGAAATGAATAATTGTGAAAGATCAAAGAATGGCAAATGTAATTGGAGATAATTGAAATGCAGCCCGGAGATTGGTTAGGTCAAACTCTCAGCTCCAGCTGCACTTTTGAGGCAGCTGATTTACCATCTGCAACAAGCAGATAGGTTTCCACCAGGCTTACATGCTGCCATCTCACATCAGCAACAAAGAGGAGACAGCATAAGAAGAAAATGATTCCCAGTTGGTTCTGTTGCTGATGACAGTGTTTGAAGATTTTGTCTCTGGTTGGAGCAGAACATGTGACACTTTTTTTCCCCACTACTATGATGGTTTAATTAGAACTGCATGAAATTATTTTCATTTAACACTAAAAGTCATCAAATTTGATTAGACCTTCCCTGGTTCTGTGTCAAAGCTCTCAGTGACTGGTTTTATTAGGACTGTGTATCATCCAAGCAAAATGGAGGCAGTAGACTAATTTCTGTGCTTAGGAATAGTAGTATGAAAGTAGGTAAATTTCTAAGTGAGAGTATGCAGCCTACTCTAATGCCATTTAACTGAATGCAGTAGGTGGAGAAGGACTCCAGATGCAAACTATAACGAGTCAGAAGTTGCCAGAGCTGCAGCAGATTTAACAATAATGAACATGGCTACAGAGATCAGCAATTACATGTGATGGATTTCCAACCAGAAATGATAGGATGGCTCATATTAGAGCCAACCTCCCACTGCTAACAGAAGTAGGCAGCAAGAAGTCTCTAGTTATCACTTCCGTTTTCCACACAAAGACAACCATTGACATTTAAAGTTGAATATTAGGAAAATTTCCCTGTCAGAAAGAGTGGTAATGCACTGGCACAAGCTGCCCAGGAAGGTGGTAGAGTCACTAACCCTGGAAGTGTTGAAGAAAAGACCAGATGTTTCATCGAGTGACACAGTGAGTGTGCATGGTGGGATTGGGTTGACAGTTGGACTAGATGATCTTAATGATCTTTCCAACCTTAAATATTCTGTGGTTCTATTATTTAAGTTACCCAGAGCCACCTATATGAGCCCAGAAAACATGACATAGGATTTATGAGTAGTCTGTACACTTACGTGTTGGCTGAAGCACCAAGATATGTGAGGTGGCACGAGGTATACGTCTGATAAATCAGGCCAGTTTGATGTGCCTCAGAACAACCACAAGGCTTTGATTTTGCAAAGCAATCATATTTTACATCCTGCACACCAAACCCATCACCCAGAGAACTTGGCATCCCAACACATTTTTTTAAAAGGGTGTCTGAAATACAGGCTTCAGAGAAAGAGGCAAGAAGAAGTACATTTGGGAGTATGTAAACAGGTCAGCTCAGGTTTGTGGTTTTCAGTAACAAGTTGAGAAAGTAAGGAAAGGGAAAATCTCACTGCTAGATTAAGATTGACACAGGATTTACCCTGTGAGACACAGAGATGTGACTGACAGTAACCAGGGCTTCATCTGAGGTCTGGATCTCTGCATTCATCTTTGGGGTTGGGGAGGGCCCAGGGAGGGCCCACCACTGTGGGACTGACTCAGCACGCACATGTACGTGAGTGTAGATTGATGTAAAGAGAAGAAACTGACCCAACATCACACCAAAGCTTTAGCATCTCATCCAGTGAGATCTGGGAGTCCCAACCCATGTGCCAAGCTTGCTGTAGAAGAAGGACGTTTTCTCTTTGCAACAAGGTTGACAGTTAAACTGATCTTAGTGTTCTTTTCCAACCTTAATGATTCTAAGATTCTGTATTTGTAAATATTGGATGATTTCGGGATGCTGAATTCTTGTTTGCTTAGTAAACACAATTAAAAAAAAAAGATAAATAGATAGACAGACAGATAAAGCCCAACCATTAGCCTAATGCTTCCAACAGGTGAGCTGTCATGATTTTAGTTTAGAATGAGGCTGGTTTTTTTTGCAACAGGAGAGCTCTGTCAGGGGAGAAGTCCCCAATCACAGAGCCAGCACTCCTATTGGGTTCTGGAAATTGCCCAATATCTTCATGGGAACTGCTGAACATCTTCATGCCTACAGGCTTCCCAACCCTTGCTCTTGCATAGTACTTCAGTGAAAAACATCTCTCTGTCATTCTGTATATCCATATTTGGCCAGCATAGAAAGAGAAGTGAAACTGGGAACACTACAATGAGAAGCAATTAGCTTAAGAAGAAGATTGATCTTGGGTGGCAACTGGTGTGTGGTGAGGTTGGCAGGATAATGAATTTTTACTACAGGGATGTCTCACTCCTGTGAAGAGCCTTGGGATAGAAAGTGGGAGCATCATGCCTTAAAATTTGCGTCAGCTGACATTCACTGTTGGTATAGAAGTATGGAGGATAGTGTTGAGTTGTTTTGCCTGTGACCAGCTTGGATGTGGACCACCTTGGTGGACATAGAAACATAAAGATGGGAAAAGACCACTAAGATCCCCAAGTCCAACCCCAACACATCCCCACCCTGCCCACTGCCCACGTCCTTCATTGCCACAACTCCACAATTCTGGAACACCTCCAGGGACGGTGACTCCCCCTGCCTCCCTGGGCAGCCTGTTTCAATGCCTTTCCAGTCTTTCTGAGAAGAAATTTTTCCAACCATCTCTCCACTGGAGAACTGAGAGTAAATTCAGGAGTGACACTGGCATTGTTGGCAGCACTAGATGTTGGCAGTGCATGGGCACACAGAATGGTGGGTTCTGATCCAGGAACTTTCAGACTTCTTGTGCATTTTGGTGACCAGAGCTATGAGAATTTCTAAAGTCATCTTAATAGCCAAGGCGAGCATGAAGCAATTAGACTTGAAAGGGATGACTGGAGCTCCACTCAAGGGAATGTCACCATAATATAGCTCTTATCCCCCAGATCGGTTTAGCTTTGTTACTAATTAAATACTGGGTTATTAAATTATATCTTCACTCTGGAGAAGAGGGTGGGGATGGAAAAAAAAGCAAAAAACAAAAGAAATAATTCAATGAAGGCTTGGCGCTTTCAATCTGTCTCCCATCTGTCATGGGTACTTGTGAGTGCTGGCTCTTTTACCGATGCCCGAGTTCGGTGCAGCACTGACTGGGAAAAATCCTCCAGCATGTGTTGTGTGAGCTTGTAGGGATGAACTGAGAAAGCAGGACTGCTCGTGAAATCAAGGGGTATGTCTCTTCCCCAAAAGAATACCAAAACCACATGCACTTAACACAGCTGCTTTTATGGTTCTGTATGTACTACTTTAATAAAGCAAAGATTTGAGAGATCTCTGGTTCTTTATTTAGCAGTGGAGAAATTGATGGATGTTGCTAAGAATATTCAAGAGCTTTTTTTGTGCAGTCTTTCCTAAAAATATCAGCTGTGACCAGAGGACAGTATAAACACCAGGGATAAGGAGGCAACATCTGAGTCTACAATAGGGAAAGGCCAGTTTCATCACTCATCAGCATGAAAGAGTTTCAAATTGGCTGCCCTCACTTCATCCCTAAATATTTCAAGAGAAAGTCAGTGGAACTGCAGAGCTTGAAACAGCCATTCAAGGGAGTACATGGAAGCTCTTGAAGAGAGGGAAAAGAAAACTGGAGTACCTGTCTTTAAAAAGTGAGAGAGAGGGGAATGAAGGAATTACTGATGAGTCAATTTAACTAAAATTTCAGAGAAAAAGTTGAAATAAATAGTTGTACTATTTGTAAAACAAAAAAGAACAAACTGGGTGCCAGGTGAAGTAGAAAACAGATTTATGGAGAAGGATGAAGGGGAACTGTGGTGGAAAAGTATACGAAAGTGCAGCCTTCTTGCAGCAAAGTAGATTGATCCTATATTGTCCTGTACCAGCAAGACTGCAGCCAACATCTGCAAGGAAGTGATCATTCCCCTGTCTGTCACTTGTGAGACCACATCTGGAGCACTGACCAGGCTGGGGATCTCTGGTGCTAGAAAGACAAGGACATACTGGATGGAGCCCTGTGAAGAGTGAGCCCGAAGTGGTTGAAGGACTGGTGCACTGGGTGTTTGAGGAGAAGCTGAAAGAGCTAGAGTTTCTCACCCTGAAGAAGAGAAATCATACCATAGAGCTTCTCATGTCCTAAAAGTTACTGGGTGGGAAGGTGAGAGACAACAGTGCCAGGATCTAGTGGTGTATATTGTAGATGAACAAGAAGTGGTGGACTCAAGTCATAACAGGGAAAACTATGATTATAAATTAGGAATATAGTTTACATCACCATACTGGTCAAACACTGGAACGGGCACCAAAATACTCTTCTGGGATCTCTTTCCTTGGAAAGATTCAATACTCAACTGGTCGAAGACTTGAGTGACCTGAACTCTTTCAAGCAGTGCTGGGACCTTTCCACAGGTCCCTTCCTGCCAGTGTTACTCTATGAATCTAAGAAGTCCAGGTCCCCAGAACACTGGTCACTTAGGGTTTGTTGAGGGATGATAGTTAGCCTCTCCATCTGGAAGCACTGAGTCCCCTCTGCTGAGAGCAGTGGAGATCTCTCAGCAAATCTCAGCGTATGGCACAGGTGAAAACCAAGATGCAGCAGACCAGTGTCAAGCTGCTAGCAGCAACTGTAGGAACTGGACTGCAGGTATCCTGTGAGGCTTATAAATACTGCAGTCCTGGTTTTGGTAGAGAGTTCAGCTCAGGAAAATCAACACGTAGAAACATAGGATGAGCCAAGAATATGCATTTTAGCTACGGACAAATAAGGCAGCTGACCATGAAGCTGTGGACTTCCATCCTGACAGGGGCAGTTTGACTCCACTTGTTTCTGTTTGTATGTACCTTAGTTTATTTTGTCACTGAGCTAGCACAGTTGGGTACCAGCTTTCTTACAAATAATGCAGTCCTAATTTCAACATCCTTTTCTGAGTAGCTCTTTTCTTCATCTCTTGAGATAAAGGAACTCCTGCAGATAAAGCGGATGAAATTCAATTTGTATGAGATACTGACTGTAGGAGAGCTCCATCATTTAGAATATAATGAATTGACTTAATCAGGCCCATGATAGAAGGAGAAAAAGCCACAACAGGCCAGCTGCAGGATGCTGAATGTCTCAAAAGGTATTTTCGCCTAAACTGTGTCAGCACATAGCAATTAGTTTAGTTGTGCATGGCTACTTGATTGATGGTTCACTTTGCTGGCTAACCAGCTCTGATGACAGGGGACACATTGCTGACTAGAAAAGTCCACAGTGAAATTCCAGAAATCTGATCTTTGAGGAACCATCTTGTCCCCAGTTGTGCTTAAATGTGTGCATGCAAGGTGCATCTGTGCTAGAAGTTAACAGGACCTATTCCTGGTCCCAGGGGTGGGTAGCACAGCATAGCTCCTGTCCAGACAGTCAAGATGTTCTCTCCCGTGAAACAAGACAGATTCATATCTTGTGTTCTTCAGTTTGGTAAAAAACCATACCAGGGACTGTACTAACACTTAAATGTGGTACTTGTTAGACCAACCTTGAGCCAGCCCTCTGCCTGGTTTGCTGGTTCACCCTCACATTTCCATTTCATCCCACTTACCTCCAGGTAGGTGACATAGGAAGATTTGGGGTCACCACATGAACAAGAGTGAACAGAAAATGATCCAGGATTGATTCACTCTGTTTTTCTCTTTTTGGCAGAGAGGTCCTACTTAGGGAGGCCTGGCTAACTGCTTCAAGGGCCTGGCCCTATGTGGTGTGCCTCTGGGCTATGGTGTAATGCTGAAAAATATCAGATGACATTTAGGATGTATTTACAGACTCTGGGCAACTGATGGCCTTGAGCTGCATCAGTGCAAGGTAAATTTCAGAGGCCAGTTTCATTGAGTGGTGAGTGACATGATTTAGTGGGCATGGTGGTGGTGGGTTCATGGTTGGACTAAGTGATCTTACTGGTCTTTTCCAACCTTAATGATTCTATAGTTCTCTAATTCTGATACACATCCGGAAGTATCCTAGTTTGTTTGGATTTGGCAAATTTACATCAGTAAAAACATTGAGAAGAGTTAAAGCAGGGCTCAGGAACAATTTACAGGCAAATTTTGCTGCCCTTCCAGTTTGTAAATAATCCTCTTGCAGATCCTTGTTTTATTCCACTGGGTGGGTTGGTAATCACTTACTTGTAGATCTTCTCCACTGGAACATTAAAAGGGTTCAGTAGCAGTGCATCAATTTCAACTGCTCTTCTCAGAAAAACAAATCAGCAAAATTTGAGTGACAGCTCTTCCTCCAGTTTTGCTGATGCATAAGTTTTGACTACTTCTTCTGCATAACAAGTTCACTGGTGAACGGGTTGGCTTTGCTGTTTGCCTTTGCATCCACTGTCCTCAGGGTCTGTAAAGCTGTTGCCTACACAGATTCCTCTAGAAGCAGGTTTTAATATTGGAGGGATTTTCTTGTAGACTGTTATCCAAGATAAGTACTGGGATTCAGCAGTAGCAGTGTTTTCTGGAGAGCAGAGTGGCGGTTGGATTTCGTTCCCCACTTTCATGTGTGTCCCTCCACTTATTTTGTGTCACATGGGAAACCCATTGAGTGTTGTGCTCTGTGGCTGCACCCCTTCATGGGGGATGGTATCTGCTGAATGAAAAAATACAATCTTTCTCAGTGGCTGCAGTGGTGATGCCCCTATCCTATATATCAATTTGAATCCAACAAACATGCACACAGAGCAAATCTGCTGCTGAGCTTGCACATTAATGTATGGGTGCTGATAGCAGACCTTTTGAGCAAATGTTTATCATTGCAGGGGATCTTCTCATCTCCAGAACGCAGCTCCATGGAGGGCTTCTGCAGGGGGACACTCTGTTAGGAATTTCACAGCTGCTAGGGAAATCAATTTTTCTGTCCCTTTCTGCCATCATGGAATACCTCCAAAGCCCTCTTAGACTTGTCCTCACTGGCAGAAGGGAGGAGGAAAAGGGAAGATGGAAGACAGAGAAATTCCTTTCAGTGTGTGGGAGTGGGCCAGCTTGGCACTAGTGGGAAGATTTGGGAAGACTTCAAAGAGATTTTCCTTCCAATGTAATGGTCCTTGGAAAGACCCCCTCCTGTTCCATTAATCTTGGCTGTTCTTCTATAAATCCACCTAAATACAGTTTAACTCTGGGGAGAAAAAATTTTCTGTAGTGAAAAAGTATTCTCTCTTACAACTGGTTAGAAAATTCATGTCGACTCTGATCAGTCTGATGTTTGAGGTATTCCTGCCTGTTGCTTGCTATGGGGAATCCATGAACAAAAGTCCTTGAGGGAAAGGCTGGATATATGAAAATTCTGGAGGTGGGAGGTCCTTCCCGGTTTTGTTTATTCCATAGAGCAATGAAAATAAGAATTCACTTCATCTTCAAATGCACTGGAGGAATCTCATCTTAAAAGCAACTCACTGCTGTAAAACAGCAGGATTGAGTAAGGAGGGAATGGTGGGAAGGGAAGTTAGGCATGGATGAAGGCTGGATATGGATAAATATGGGTTGCATTAGGAGTGGTGGAGTAGAGACGACATAAATACAGGAGTGTGATAGGTGGGACGAATGGTGGGAATGGAGGAACTTGTGGGAGGAGGCACAAACGAGCTGACTGAGAAAACGAGACTGTGTTTTATTATGCAGGGAATGTTCCTCTTACCCATCTATGGCAATAGCTATGAGCCCAGACTGTCCATCCATTGTGGGTCTCTGAAGATTCTGTCTGCAAAGGAAGGGTCCCAAACTATTCTGTATTTGCTGGTACAGCAGATGCAATATCCTTGAATTACGTGTGGTACACCACTGAGTGAAGGGAGTGGGCTGGGCTGTATCTGGCTTCTTTGGCCTGAGGATAGAAGCCTACCAAAGGGGAATCCCCAGGATGTCCTTTAGCCCGTGGACACCGTGGGTCAATCTATTCTGCAGCTGCAGTTCATCTCATCCTAAAGGTGATGTCCATCATTTGTTGAACGACCTCAACAGCACTTGTGTCCTTTCATCAGTTACAGAGTGAGTCTCAGTGACTATTGGGGCTTTTCTGTGATTCTGTCATTCTGTGACCACTTCAGCTGGAGGTTGCTTTACCAGATGCTGTTGGACAGCTGACATATGCCAACATTCCCTGTCTCTTCAAGTGGGATGGTGGCATCTCCTCACTTCGTCTGTGTGTATTTAGGATAGGGAGATCACAGGTACAGTTTGGTGGAAGATCTCCAGATCTGATCCTGTCCAGATTAGGAGGCCCATAGAAGAGATGAAAAAGATTTGCCTCAGAGTATCATGAGAAATACAATTGCTGTGCTCAGGGTCTTGTATTATTGATGACAGTGAGTTTAACTAAAGAGGATCTAAAAGTTTCTTTCCCCTTTCCATTTTCCAGCTTTTTGTAGGCTTCAGCTTTCAAATAGAAGGAGAAAAATAAAATTTTAATATGTATCAGGGACCTTTGAAAGAGGTCATTTTTAAAAATATTTCATATCTCCCACTTTTATTTTTTATTTTTTTTATTTTTTATTTTTATTTTTTACTATAAGAGAATCAGTCACAATCTTGTTGTTTCTGCTGTCTGAAAGGAGCCCTCAGTCTCAGTCCCACCAAGTACAGACCAAGGGTGGCTCAGAACCATCTATTGTGTCTCCAACCTACTGCTGAACACCAGTGTAACTGTCATTCAGAATTGCCCTCCAAAGTGATGCTCTCAACTGTCTTATTGCATTTCATCTCCTGTTGTTAACTCAAGAAGTCACACTGTAGACCTGAAAATAGGTATCTTTGACCCAATCCAGGAAGGAGAATGACTGGCAAAAGAACCCAAACTATATTTCCAAGCAGAGACTGTTCAGCACAGCAGGTTGTAAATTAAGGATTTCCAGGGACACAAGCAAAAGAAAAATGAGTAATAAAATGCAAAAAGTGCCAGCCTTTATTTTTATTTATTTTTTTTCATTTCAACAACCTGCTGTGAAATTATCCCAGGGAACAGTTTGGCTGCATCCCCTGAGGCCACTGCAGAGCTGGTATAGAGAGGGGAGAGGAAATCCTGTGGTTATGAACCCCAAGTGGCTCATAAAGAAAGGCACTGTATTTGCTTGCAAAGCAGCTGATGGTTTTCTTCCTCAGCCCTCACCTCACCGAATGATGGATCTGCCTTTATTCCAACCACAAACAATAGGAAATCTGTAGAGGAGGGGGGTGGTCTCCGTGTGTGTGGCCCACTGTGAGATATGTGAACATCACCAATGGCTGAAGTTTGCCACCACGAATGGGTTTCTTGTACTGGGAGAGGATATGCTGGCAGTGCATGGAAAGTTTTACTCTGCTCAGCTGAAATGTTCCATTTCGACCTTGTTTCAAGTGTTTTGTTCTGTAAAAGCTATATCCGCTGTGAAACAGCAGTTAAACCAAACATTTACACATTGATGCAGTGGAATACATCCAACATATTCTCCTTCTTCAAGTGAATCATGGGCTTTTTCTTCCCTGTATGAGCCAGAAGCAGAAAATAAATGAAGCAATTTTTTATATATATCCAGGATTAGGGTGAGGAGTATCACTCAGCTCTTGTATCTCAGGACGTGACCAGATGTCCTCTTGACCATCCAGCTAGAATATCTCCCTACCTGGTTGCATCACCTCGTGGCTGAACAATGTCTGTGGGACACTTGAGCACTCCTTACATTTCAGTGCAGTCAACTGACTTAGTTCAGGTGCCCATAAAGGCAGCTTAAGCCAACACAGCTGACTTTGGACCAAAGAGGAATATGTGGTGTGCAAAATACCTTCTGAAAGTACCTTTACATCTTTGTTGACTCTACAGGAAGCCAAAAGAGCTACCATTGAGCAGGGTGGGATTCAGCTCCAGCTGTGGACACATGACTTCAGATGTCAGTAGCACAAGTGTCTGCTTGTGCATATGATACCACTGACAATTTGTGACAGTATCAATGATAGTAATGACCACTAGTGATTCAGCCCCTAAGCATTTCTCAGAGATGGCATGGGTACCCCATCCCTGTAGGCACTCAAGGCCAGGTTGGATGGGGCTCTGGGGCAGCCAACCCATGGCAGAGGGGTTGAAACTGGATGATCTTTGAGGTCCCTTCCAACCCAGCCATTCTACGATTCATTGCAGGCAAATGCCATTTGAGACTTTAGAACCAAGACATAATACACTTTTACCTTGATAAACTGGATTGTATCTATAATTCTATTGACTGAAAGAGGAATTTCAACTATCAGGGTGCAAGTGAGCCATCTGAGACTCCCTGGAGTAAAATAATACCTGTAGGCACCTCTGTGTAGTCCCTAAGCTGAGAACTGAAATGATGAACTGAATTTCAGCCCAAATGCCTCTGATTTAATTAGTTCAAATGACATGTAGTAAATCTGATGATCAGTCCCTTGCCCCCAGGCACGGAAGAGTCCAACTCTGCAAAATTTAGACAAGGCAGCAACAAAAGGTGGCACGGAGTAATTTTGTGACACTTCTCTAGTTCTACAGACCTGGGAGGACTGTGCAAAACTGTGAAACTTTGGGGAAGGAAATAAACAGAATGAATGAATTTGCTCAAGATGGAACCAGGAAAGTGGAGTTGACACATTTCCTCTTAGGAGAAAACTCTCAGATGATGTTAGAGATCTTTTCCAACCTTAATGATTCTATGGTTTGATGAAAAAAAAAAGACAAGGGATTTTTAATGTGGTGAGGCCTTCTGTTTTGCAATTCATTTCAAAGACGTGATGGAGAAAAACAAAGGACACCTCTTTTGGAACTGCACATGATAAAATATCTTGGTTTAGCTCAGCTGTGAGATGGAAAGCACTCAGCTGCTCAGACAGCCAGTTTTCCAGTAGCATTTTTCTCTTACACTCCAATAACTCCATTTTGTTGATCTTCGGCTTAATGTCATATCTTCCTGATACTTAGCTTTGTTCTTATCCTCTGATTTTTGATCTGAACATCTTCCACATGATATGACAGAAAATGATGTATATGGGCTTCATCTTGTGTTCAAAATGTCCCCACACCTCAAGGACCTTCGTTCTGCATGCTCCCTTCTACTGACACAAATGGTATAAATGTGGCATTTCCTCATTCTGCAATAGAGGAGCAGCATCACATTGCTTCATATCTGCTAAAGGAAGAGGTCACTGCTCAGGAGTGTGCTATGGGACAACTCTATTTTGGAAGACATCTGGCAACAGTAGACTTGTCTGCTCTGTTTCTGGACTCATTTGTCTTGATGCAGTAGAATAACAGACACTGTCCTGCTGTTCCATGAGACTTTGACACTGTCTTTGGTGCAGACTGGTAACTCCTTGTAGTTGTTTGGTTTTTTTTGTTTATACTTCTGCTCTTTGTAGAGTCCACTGTATGCCTGCCCACTTCCAGGCTCAGTGGAAGTTTAGTACACCAAGAGTCTGTTAAAAGCCTTCTTGGCCTCTGTCCTTCACAATGCGGTGTTTCAGTCCATTCATTGGGCGTTTGATTTCCGTTATTCCCTTCACACATGTGGAGTGCCTCACATGTGCACTTCTCACCAACCCTTGCATGGAAAACTTTCTGGGATCCGAGCTGAAGTGTTAATGATGCTGGAGGTGTGGATCAGCACTTTTCTGGAGAGTGTTGGAAAGGGAGGGACTGTTGCTTCCCAGTGAGGAAACGTGCAGACCATTTTCTAGACCTGGAAAGAGGAAAACTGGATTTGCTGGGGCTCCAGCCAGCTCACTGGACTTGCAATTACAACCCCAGCAGCAAGATGAGGTGTGAAGTTGGTTCCTATGAATGATTTAGTGGTTGGCAAAGGCTAGAGGTGGTAATTGGTACCATTTGTGTTAATTTTGTCAGCGTATTTCCCCCTGCTCGATTGGCTTGTGTCAGCTTTTCAATTTTTTTTTTTTGGTTTTGTTTTTTCAGTTTAGGGGAACAGTGTTGTGGTTTTGCATTCTTGTTAAAGACTGGGGCTGTGATTTATTCTGGGTGGAGGCTAGGGGAGAGCACAGGGAAGGAGGTTATAACTGAACTTGAGTTTCACAGTAGATTTGAAAAAAGTAAATAAACTGGCCGGAACAGCAGGAGAGCCAAGTAATTCTACTTCACTTCACACCAAATTTAGTAAGATGGGGAAAAAAAAATTGTTCACTTTCACAAAACTGTGTCAGTTCCTTCTTTTCACCTTAGCTTTTTTTTCACTCTTTCCTTCAGTTTGAGTCTACCTAGAAAAGGCACAGCTAAACTTCAGCTTGCCAGCTTTTGAAACTGTAATCTTATATAGAGCTGAAGGGTTTGTGGCAATAGCAATGGGTCTTTTTCTGTTAGCTTAAGAGTTCAAAGCCTCTCTTCCACTATTAGAAGAAACCCTCTAGTCTTGTAAAGGGTCTTCCTTGCAGAAACAACATCCGGAGATCAGAAGGTGATCGTGTCACCAGGATTTTTTGGTATTTCAAGGGATGGTAACGAGAGAGTCCTTTTATCTGCTGGTATGTATTAGGTAAAGGATTGGATGCTAGAGGTTTGCTTTGCTTCAAAAGCTGCCCCATAGGAAGGAGTTTTGATCAGCCTGAACTGACTCACTAACCTGGAGTGGAAGGTGGATCTTCTTTTTAGCTGGCACAGTGCAAAAGTTCTCAGAGGTGTAGGTTGTGAAGACCCCAACAGATCCACTGTGCTTCGCAGTATCCTCAGGTACACAGCCAGTGTGAGCCAAGGTGTTGCTGGAGCTTGATCAATGGAGATTAGGTTGATCTCATCTCAGCTTCTCAACCTGATCACCTATAGGCAATAAAGAAATAGAGAAAGACTTGGGTCACTGTATATTTGACCAGTTTTCGAAGTCTGCTTTGGGTGTGATGAATCATAGACTCATAGATTCATAGAATCATAGACTCATAGATTCATCAAGGCTGGAAAAGACCACTAAGATCATCTTATCCAACCGTCAACCCACCACTACCATGCCCAGAATCCCATTCATGGCTGAGTAATCAGTAAGGAAGCCCAAGATGACCAGCTGTCATAGAGAAACCTATATTTAATTGATCAATGAACACTGATTTCCTTCTCAGGCAGTGTTTTTCTTGACAAAAAGATGGGAAGGAACCTCCTCAGAAAAGAATGATAGGGCAGTTTTTTGCCCAGAAGACCATTTGTGCTCTTCTAATGGTACCCTGAGCTACAAAAGAGATAAGTATATTTTTGCATCTTGATTTTCTTTCCCATTTCCCCTTTTCCTTTTCAGATATATTCTCTTTTTTTGAGTTGTGTTGGCTTAATCAAGCAGGCATTCACTGGGATCTTGCCCAGAGCATGCACAAATTGATGGACTTACTGGAATGAGTAACAACCTAGATGGAGTAGATTTTGCAGTTTACTGACTCTGAAATTTCAAGACTTCAAGAATCCAGCCTTGGGGCATGGAAGGACTAATGATAAGTGGTGCACACACTCTGGAGTGTTTTATCGTTAGTACACATCCCTCTTCATCCTGACAGCTCCTTCCTTCATCAACTTCACAAATTATGTCATTCCTTATGTTGCAGCTTGTGAGATTTCATTGCAAGTAAAATGATTTGTCTGTAGCATCCATAGAATCACCTTGCAAATAAACTTTAAAGTGGAAGCGCTGTTGTCATTTGATCTTTTTTTTCCTCTTTCCTCGTGCATGCTTAAATCATGGCCAAACAAAGTGAATAATCCCAGGGAGGTAGCATAGCATGAGACTCCCAGGTTGGAGCTGGAGGTAACAGCTTGTAGAGGATGGAGCTCAGATTTCACCATGAAATGGGGCCTGAGATGTGAATCATCAGAGAAACTGAAACAAAAGATCCAAGAGGAGAAAGCAGTCCTGTTTGCCTTCATAAAGTTCTGCTTTGGGGAAGTTGGCCATGAATGTCTATGCATGTCATAGGTGGTCTTGGCTGTGT
The DNA here is from genome assembly GCA_013399175.1 of Odontophorus gujanensis. Lineage (NCBI taxonomy): Eukaryota > Metazoa > Chordata > Aves > Galliformes > Odontophoridae > Odontophorus > Odontophorus gujanensis. The sequence goes on from VXAB01006385.1 coordinate 138,435, forward strand.
CAGATTCCATGTTGACCCAAGGATGGAAGAAGCTCCAAATCACCATGCCAAGGAGAAGGGTAACCCTAGACCTAAGGGGAAAGTTCTGAGATGGCAACTGAAGTGTGTTGAAAGCCATGAATGGCTCTGTCCTGCTGCAGGTTAGGCTGTCTGGATGGAACTGTTGCAATTGGATCCCGGTCAGCACTGAAAGTCATTTAATTTCTTTTTATTTTTTTTAAAAGGATAAAAAAACTTAAGTTCTTTCGATAGATTTTGGATGGATATAGTTACGTATCTACAAACATGCCTATAAAATTGGGCCATTTAGGTGAAATCACTGCACAAACAGAAGTGTTTGCAGAGGAATTAACCTGGCTGAACTGACTGTCTGTCTGGGTCCGGAGCCTGCATCTACCTCCCCCTGCACCAGTGCACGTCACCATGTGAGCATAGAGTACTTTCTGCTCTGGCTTTCTCTGTCAGCTCATGTTGCTCAGGACTGGGCAGTCAACAGGGACCAGGAGGCCCTGTGATGGTAGGCATTTTGAGAGATCAATAACACCAGGAGGAATTGGTTTATTTTGCAGATAAGCAGGAAATTCAGAGAGATTTATTAAAATTTGAGAAGAGTTATTTTAATTCCCGACTCTTCCAGTACTGTTCAGCACCTTTTTCAACAGGATTGTGAACTCCAGTGGTTGACTTCCCAAAGATGATCTAAACCAACATTTGATCAGTTGTCAGAGCTGAAGGAAGGTGGATGTTTTCCCTGTTGGATGGTGCACAAAATGCAATGAGGAGACAAAGGTTATGAGAAAGCCCCTTGGAGAGACGGTTGGGAAGAAAAGGTGTTCTGCACCTTTTAAGGTGAAGAAATTTTCTTGTGCTTATCTCAGCACACAGCCACGTTGTGTTCCACATCTGACTAGGCCATATGCTGTGGGACCACAGATCAGCAAGCAAGTGGGGAGGACACAGTTGGGTCACTAGCCTTTGAAGTGTTCAAGAACTATGGAGATGTGGCACTGAGGGACATGGTCAGTGGGCATAGTGGGGGTGGGCTGGGGTTGGGCTTGTTGTTCTTAGAGGCCTTTTCCAACCTTAATGATTGTATGATCGTATGATTTTGATCCATTTAGACAAAAGGGACAGGATCTGTGCATGTATATGACCAGTGAGGATGAAGCTTTTACATGTGAGAAGGGGCTAGATTGTCATGCTAGTGATCCCATTTTGGGATCGGCATATCTTTGCCTTCCTGAAAGCTGTTTCCTATTTTTCCCTGGGCTGTGGACACACATTCTGAGAGCCTGCTTTGGAGTTCACCAAAATCAAAGGCAGCTTTTGCTTTACTGGCAGCAAGGACTGGGATGGATCTTTGGGGGGTTCTGCCTGTTCCTCATGCCAAGGCTCTAAAAGGGGATTTTCTGATCCCATCAACCCTTTCTCTGTGCTTGGCCAGCACCACAGGTGAATCTGGGTTATGTTTAGACTCTCCATTTCACCCCAACCCATGTATCCCTTCTCCCTCTTGTCCTTAGCACATGTGCATCAAAGCCCACACGTAACATCATGGTGACTGCAAGGGGAAAACCCCTAAGATGAGTGCATGTGTGCTGTGTTAGCCAGACTGTTGCTTGCATTGTGCAGGAGGAATTTAACAGATCCCTCGAGATTTTAAGCAAGAATAACAAGCATGTTTGTTCATAGTTTGATTCATTTATATATTTATATTCTGCTGGGGAGAGTCAAGCATGAAGTAGAGAGGGAATCAGTGCTCCGTGTTTAAAGGCAGTCATTTGAAATCCCTTCCCCTGAGACAGAAATTCCTGAAACACACTCCAAATAGCAAAATAAATACTTCAGGAAACAAATAAATGTGTCTCACTGCAAGTAAACCTAAAGTGAAGGGAGATAAAGGCCCATTCCCACGCCGGTTTTGTTACTGTAGAGTTTTTTTAAAATGAAATGCTATAAAAAATGCTAAAAAGGACCTGGTAGAGTCTATGTGAGATGTGTGGTTCTATGTGAGACATATATGGACCTATGCATGTATACATGCATGCTATTTCAGGTGTTTACACACAGATAGGTCTACGTCTAGGTCTGTGTGCTTGCTAGACCTAGCAGTTCATCTCCAAATAGAGTATGACTGAAAAAGGGTTTCACGGGCTCCTTCAGAAATATTACCCTTAAAAGTGAAGTGGCAGGACCCATCCCACCATGCACACTAACTATGTCCCTCAGTGCCTCCTCTTCTCCAGATTGAACGATTCCATTCCCCTCAGCCACACCTCTTAAGACTTGTGTTCCACTGTGCTGAGAATGGCTGGAGAAGCAGCAGAATCAGGAAGGATGAAGCAATCTGGATGAGAGCAGAAAAGCTTAAGTCAAGTATGGGAGTCATGGCCCCAAATTCTGACACTTGCTTCTTCTGGGAGAAGGCTCACCTGGGGTTCTGTCTGACTCCATTACAGCATAGGATGTGGAAGCCAGGGAGGCTTCCTTTCATAGAATCATAGCATATTCCATGTTGGAAGGGGCCCATAAAGCTCATCATGACCAACTCCTGGCTCCACAGAAATCAGATGGATGCAAGGGACATGGTTTTTCCCCCTGCAGATCTCTTTCTTTGCAGGTGGCTGGGGAGTGATGGTACTCAACACCCAACAGTGGTGCTCAGGCCATTACTAAAAGATTCCAGCACAAGGAAGGTCCCCATTCACCATGATGAGATGTCACTGTCAAGCAGAGAGGAGCTGAAATTGAGGAAGGTCTGGGTTGCATGGGAATGTGCACAAAGGGAGTTACGAGATGAAGCAGGTGAGCTGATAGGACTGTGCATATGGGACAGATGAGGCACACATCTCTCTGTCACTTAGCAGAACAAGTCCTCAGCACTTCAAAACCAGCCTCTGGGGCACTGGATAACTGAGAATATTTGGGAAGCAGAGGGATCGTAATCCATCTATAAGGGTTACCAAAGAGATTAGTTATGTCATGTACTAGGAAAAAGGGAAGAACTCCCAGGAGCCACGAAGCAGTGCCTCTGATGAGAAACAGATGGAAGGCAGCCAACTGATTACTGAAGGAAAGCCTCGTGATGTAGATACTGCGAGATATGGGAAATCAGTCTCAAATGATCTAATGCTTTTTTGTTGCCTTAGGAAAGAAAGGTCTATTAATTTGTTCCAGTTAGTTGTTCTTGCAAGGGAAGATGTGAAGGAAAATAAGCCAAGAGAAAGAAAGAAGAGATGAAAAGCAATGTTTCCTGTAGAGCAACCAGTTTTATAAAACACCTTTGAGGAAGTCCATGTAGGGACAGAACTCCACACTCTCACAAATAGGGAATTTTTTTTTGCTGAAATTTGCCTGCATAATCTCACATACACAGGGATACATACCTCCATGAATCTGGAGGGAAATTCTACAAATATCCATGGGCAGGTGTTTCAGCATAACCTGGGAGAGGCAGGCTGAATGCTCGGACTCTGGTCAGGACCTACAATTAATATCTGCCAGTGTATGGCTGGGAAACAGTTTCAGGGCACATCTTTGATTTTGTAGTTCAATGGGATCTAGGGAGCACCTGAAACAAGATGTAAAATTGTTCCATGTCCTCTATGGGCTGTATTGAGAGCTTCTCCAATGGTGACTCAACTACAGCCCCTCACCATGGTCTGGACCCCTTGCTGCCAGCATCAAATCTTGGTGATCCCATACCATGTCAGAGACTGTCTGCATGTGAAGAAGACCCTTCTGAGACAGAGGCAGAATCATAGCATCGTGGAATCGTTCAGGTTGGAAAAGAGGTCAACCCCACCTTGCCACAACCTCTCTTCAGGCAGTTGTAGAGAGCAATAAAGTCTCCCCTTGAGCCTCCACTTCTCCAGACTGAAGAACCCCAGCTCCCTCAACCGCTTCCCATCAGACATGTGCTCCAGACCCCTCACAGCTTTTCTGACCCTTTCTGGACACACTTCAGGGCCTCTATGTCTTTTTGTATGTGGGGCCCAATGCTGAACACAGCACTCAAGGTGGGGCCTCACCAATACCAATATGGAGGGACTATCACTTCCCTGCTCCTGCTGACTGCACTATCTCTGATACAGACCAGGATCCCACTGGCCTTCTTGGCCACCTAGGCACACTGCTGGCTCATGCTCAGCTGAGCATCTACCAAAAACTCCAGATTCTTTTCCTCTGCTCAGCTTCCCAGCCATTCTGCCCCAAGCCTGTAGCAGCGCATGGGTTTGTTGTGACCAAAGTGCAGAAGCTGGCATATGGTTTTGTTAAACTTCATCCCATTGACCTCAGTCCAGCAATCAGCCAGGCTAGATCCCTCTGAAGGGCTTCCTACCCTCAGACAGATCAACAGTTCTTCTCAATCTGGTCTAGGGAGACTGCTTTGTCAGTGGAGTTGGGCTAGATGATCTCTAGAGGTCCCTTCCAACCCCTACAATTCTGTGATTCAGCTTGGTGTCATCTGCGCACAATTCCCTCATCCTAACCGTCAGTAAACATAGTGAACAGGGTGACCCTATACCGACCCCTGAGGAACACCACTCACAACTGGTTGCCAGCTGGATGTGACTCTATTCCCCACCACTCTCTGGACCCAGCCATCCAGTCAGTCCTTTTACTCAGCAAAAAGTGTACCTGTCCAAGCTACGGGCTGCAGCTTCTTCAGGAGGATGCTGTGGGAGGTCATGCCTGCAAACTGCTTATTAAATCCTGACTTTAGTAAGTCATCTCAGTACGCCGTGCTTTCAAATTAATGTCCCAAGCAACTCCTTTGCTTTGCCAGAAAGAATGTGACAAGCACAGTGTGTGCTAAGCTGAACCAGGACCAATGGCCACAAGACCTCCACGGGGAAGCTTGTTAGTTCTTCCTCCCACTGCTGCCTTTTTGTTTCTCAGAGCCAGCTTCCAGCTCGTGCTAAAATCTCCTCATCCTCAGTGAATTTGAAGACAATGCTGCTCTTAAGGAGCAGGAAGGGTGAACTACAGGATGAACAATTGACCTTCCCTCACGTGCTTTGTGTGTATGTGCCTCCAAGGACAGAATTTGTACTTTCTGTCCTGTTTAGGAAAATATGCTTGACCATATTTATTTTTATGAAGTGGTGTAGATTTGGCCAAGAAAAAAACATGAAACTGAGTGTGCTGGAAGCTATAAACAGGGGAGGAGCAGATGTTTTTTCCCTTCTGCAGAGAACATGAGGCAAAGGAGAGAGAAGGAAAGCAGACTACCAGAGCAGTCCAGGAGGTATGGGTTAAATGTGGTGTTATCCACTTCTGAAGGAACTGAGAACTTAAATTTAAATACAGCTTGATAGAACTTGCTCGTGCCTGTTTTTATTTATTTTTTTTGGGGGGGGAGGGGACTTCTGGGTTGCATAGAGAACTAGAAGTCTTCTAGTGAGACAGCAAAAAGGAAAGAAAACCAGGAAAGAATAAATTCCTCACAGTGAATGCTTCCTGGGTGCTGAATGACTTGGCCTTTCACAACACAAGGAGCATACCCACCATCAGCAGGCCGTGCTTGACTCCATGAAGTAGAATCATAGAACCATTGATGTTGGAGAAGAGCTCTGAGATCACTGAGTCTAACCCCAACCCATCAGCACCATGGCCACTAACCATGTCCCTAAGTGCAGAGCCTAACCTTTTTTTGAACACTTCCAGGGATGGTGTGTGCTGAAACACTCATGAGTGGCAGGACTGAAGGAGCAGCTGGGGCACTGCTGGAAGGTTCTGTTTGGATGTCCTTCTTGGTGTTTTTCTTCCAAAATTAGATGATGAGCCATGAATAAATATGGACTTATCTTGTCCAAACTCTCTACAAACCATGTAAATATTACAGGGAGCCCATCTGCTGGGCTGTAGTCATGCTTGTCATGGTGAGACTGTGTTCAGACCACCACTGAATTCTGTGAGGTGGGACATAAAAGTCTGAGGTGAACCTGATTCTGTCTGGGTCTCAGGGGCTTTGGGACAACCTAGATTACTTAGCATACACTGGACATTTGTTGAAGGCATGTATGACAATAAAGTGATCCCATCTGACTTTCTTGTGGCTAGTCCTTGTTGTCTTCTGAGGTCAAGAAGATGCCTTTGAAGAAGGAATGGTGCAGAGATTTGACCATGTAAGTACAGGTAATGGAGGAGAGGTCAAAATGGAGGAATATATGAGTTTTTATCAGCAAAAAAAGTGAGTAGTGGGGATATAACTGCTGTGGTTTATATATACAAAGGTCAGTGAGAAGGACGAGTTGAGGAAGCTCAAGCAGAATGTCAACACCGAGGGCAAACGTAGATCAAGTCAGCACAGATCAATTCAGAGGGGAAATTAGTCAGCCTTTAAAAGATAGAAAATGTATATTTTGGAACAGGTTCAGTAAAAAGCAACCACGAACACACATGAAGCCCAGTCAGTTTGGGAAAGGATGGTGGGCACTTCCACTTATGGACTGAGGAACCTCAAAGCAAAAGACCTCCAGAAACTGTCTGAATTTCAAAAGACCACACATCTCCAAAACACAAATATAAATAGTATAAGCAAGGTACAGAGAAGGTTGAATTCCCCAAGCTCGTTTATTCCAACAAATCTATTTGAAAGTAGGAGTTATATTTTCCCCTGAGTGCAATTTCCTCTTACATTCTTGGTCAGTGTTTCAAAGCTTGTCACTTCATTTTGCTCCCCATCCCAGTACTCTGAGTGATGTTGTTTGCAGATGACTGTACAAGTTTTATTTTTTGCCCTCCAGTAGTGGCTGCCTTGCAGTTACCCTTGGGTGAAAGGGCAATGGCATGGTTGTAGGAACACACTTCTATTCCTGCAGTCTGGAGTGGCACCTGGATAGATAGGACTCTCCAGAAGACAAACCAGGACACAGATGCTTGGTTCTCACTCTCAGTTTCTCCCTGGAGATGTTTGGGCAGCAAGTTCAGGGAAATTCATGGGGAAAATCAGGCACTGCTTTGTGTGGGTGCCATCAGAGCAATGTGGCGTGGATGCCACCAAACCAAGCTGGGATGGATGCCACCACATCCTGGGGTGCCTTCATCAATGGATAGGGGTGAGGAAATTGCTGCTTAAACATCCATCACCTGGGTTTCTCTCTGTGGTCTCAGGAAGGTCCTTATTTCTCTTATGAGTGTCATTACTAAAGAACAACTCTTAAATCAGTGGAAGGTTAAAGGAGGTCTTGAAATGGCTCCGTAATGGACTGGAAGCTGAAATGCAGATATGTAACTCAGCGTGCTCACTTAATACCCCAGACAGATGGTTTAGCTATTACAGCTTGCTGCTAGAGAGGGCTTTATTTGGTAACCCAATCATCTTAATTGTATCATTTTGATAATAAACAATTAGGCAAAATCAAGGGAGGCAGAAGTTAAACATGGCAGTAACTGTCCAAACAGCCTCTGATTTGTTATATATCATAAGTTTTAATCCTGTTACCATCACAGAAATGGAATCTCAGCCCAGTGCAAACCAATGCTCCTTTATTGGATTCAGTGTAACTTGGTCAATTTTTTTCCTCTGGAGAATATCTGGATACAAAAGTGATTAATGTCATTTAACTTGCAGTACTCATTTTACCATCATGAGTCATGAAAGCTGTGATTCCAGTAAAAGGTTTGGTCTGCCTCATGTCTAATCAAGTAATTGTATGTAATTGAGCATGATCAGAAATCATAGATCGAGAAAACGTAGCAACAAAAGAGCATGCATTTTGAAAAGGCTTCCACCTAAATAAGTGGTGAAAGCAAGCATATTTTTATCTCTGACTCCTCCCTCTACTTTTTTTTTATGGGCTACTTTCTAGAAAGGAACTCACTTCTAAATGAGATGATTTTCTATATTAAGGATTGCTTTTATTTAATCTGAAAGTGTCCATTCTCCGTCATACAACTCCTGCAGGTGCATTTTGTTCTGGAATAGATATAGCATGTTACATGTGCGAATTTCCCTAGTCCATACTCAAACAGAAGCAAACTGAGCTAGGAAGAAGATCTCCAGGAAGCAACTGATTTATTCAAATCAGTGCTATGAGTACACTAAATATGGCAGTCTTAGTAAAGTAAATGCTGGAAATTGGAGACTACTGTGGAAATGTCCACGTATTTTGAACAAAGTTATCTCTATTATTCTGCAGCCCTAGGAGAAAAAAAACCAAGATTGCTGTTCGCCTTACAGTAACTGAGATGAAGCTGCCTGAGGTTGGATGCAGCTCTCACCATCAGGGAACAGCTACAGGAACTTGCCTCCACTAGATTTTTTCATCAAATAGGTTCCCTTCAATTTCACAAGGCATGTTTCCACCCTGAAGACAAACCAAAATCGAATAAAATGAAGGAAGAGGTACTTTGTTGGTTTCTTTTTTTTCCTTTATTCTTTACCAGCTGCCACAGCATCTCAAATCCCATCACTGTCTTTGCTTAAGCCGCCAGATGAGCTTGTGTTAAGTTGTCAAGATGGAGAAGGAGTGGTGGGGCACAGACATAACGGTCTCTTGCAAAGGCCTGGAAACAGAGACTTTACCTCAAAACCAGAGGAAGTGAGAGCTTTTACATTTGGTATGCCTCTTACAAATTTATTTCTGCACTTCCCTACCTTCCAAGCTCCCTTGCGCATTTTTTTTTTCCAGAATTCCCTTCAAAGGCATATTATACAACACATCTTCATGTCCTCAGCTGGGTGGGCCTCCCTGGGTCCGTGGCTTTCACTTCTCTTAAACAGTCTGAAACATAGGGTACTTGTCAAAAAATGAGTTGATTGACTTAAGCTGGTGGGAATTTCAGATGAGGGCTCTTTTAGACACAGAGCAACTTTCTGAAAATGGACAAAGATTGAGGGGTGAGAACCGTGTTTCACAATGCATAGCAGCATAAACCAATAGTGGAAAACAGAGACTGAAAGCAAGTAAAACAAGTTCATCTTTGGAGCTGTTTGGCTGTAATTCAAAAAGCTAGAATAAAGACAGGATAGCGATTCTTGCAACTAAAGATGAAAAAAAGTAATTGAAAAATGTTTGATATCCAGAAACACTGCTTTATAGGAACACACAAAGAAGGATGAATTCAAATTCATCTTTTTTTTTTTTTTTTTCATTTCCATGATTATTGATGTAGGAGGGATTTAAAGGAATGGGATTATACTCATTGGATTTGTAACACTATACTTTCCCAGTCATGACAATTAAAGCTAAGTGGATGCTTATTGTATCATCAAAGCAGAGGAAATTCAGTTGTGGAAGTGAGATTTGCAAGTGAAAATGTCAATCTGAGTGAGCCTCACAGAGTTTCTGCCAACTGCCTCCTCACTGCCTGCCCTCTGCTTTCCCAGAGGCTGCAGAATGCAACCATATTTTGAGAATCTCAATCAGTAAATGCAACTGCTTGCCTGGATGTACCTTCTTATATAGGGGATTTCTGGGCAGTTTGCATGCCTTGCTCAGAAATGGGACAGAACTGAGATTTTCACCAAATAGAACATTTGTCTTCCTCCGTATTCAACTTTTTTTTCCCCAGTGGATGCTCTCAGCTTGCTGTGGGCCTTTGCCATTATAATTACTCAGTGAGTCCATTAGAATCATGCTTTTCATTTTTATTCGTTTCCATGCTTCTGTTTCACTGAGAATGAGGCTTTCTTTTCTGGCTGCTGGTCTCACATCTAACGATTCACACTTGTCACTTTGGCTTGCTTCTTGCTGGGTGTGTAAAAACTGTTTTCAGGAAGCACTGCTGCTTTACCAGATTCTGGTAATGCATCAAGAAAGGAGAGCTGACTGTCAGGGAAAAAAACCACATCATCTGCTGATAGGCATTATACCTGAATTCAGGCCAAATGTGTGAGTCCAGCTAGTCTTCTGTTTAAACAGAATACTGTGCCTGCTGGCCTTTGTGCCTAGCATACAAGGGGCTTGGGAAGATGTAATTTTCTGTAGGAGAAGAAATTTGCAAAGAACCAAGAGGGTTTTTGTTGGGGTATATCTATAGAATGGAAAAATGAGAGGCTGGTGGTTGTAATATTCACCTTCCTATTAAAAGTAGTTCTAATGTCACCAGTGTATTAGGCTGTTGGAGTCCAGGGATGATGGGATAGGTCATTGTGGAGAAGAGGAGGTTCAGAGGAGACCTTATTGCACTGTATAACTCTCTGTAAAGAGGTTGTAGTGAGGTGGGGGTCAGCCTCTTCACTTGGGTGATAGCAATACGATGAGCAACGATGGCCTCGAGCAGTGCCGGGGATGTTCATGTTGGATATTAGGAACGATTTTTTTTCTCAGTAAGAGTGGTGATGCAGTGGCACAGGCTGCCCAGGGAGGTGGTGGAGTCACTGTCCCTGGAGGTGTTCCAGAACTGTGGAAATGTGGCACTGAGGGATGTGGTCAGTGGGGATGGGTTGGAGATCTTGGTGGTCTTTTACAACCTTAATGATTCTCTGATTCTGTTCTATGATTCTAAGTGATTTCTTTTCTTTTCTGGATTCATGCAATTTCTGGCACAGTGTGTTTGTGAAAACAGGAAGGATTCAGACTATATCTGGGGCTTCAGGACAGAAAAACAAACAAACGAACAAGCAAACAGTAATTCAATTAAAAGATAGTGCTTCTACTCTTTGAAGAACAAATAATGTATGGAGACTGGATGGGCTCCTGCAGAAGGGCTGTCCTGGAGATGATGCATTAGAGAACACTGACATGTGTGATCTGTTTTTTGAGTGGTACAGTGTCAAATCAGGAGTTGGGACTTGATGATCCTTATGGGTTCCTTCCAACTTGGGATATTCTATGATAGGATATGCCAGTGCAGATATGATGGAGATAAAAGATATTGTTGACTTCGGCAGGAGTGTTAGAACTAGGTAATCTTCTAGGTCCCTTCTGACCCAAAGTGTTCTATGATTATGTACTAATAAGCCATGAAAACATGGGATGGCTGCACTTCATAGGTATTTCTATGTCAGTATCCCAGTTTTGGCAGTGATCACAGGTGAATACCCAAGAGTTGGATGAACAGGCCTCATTTTAACTCCGTAGCATTTGCTTAAATCCATTGGAGTCCAGGACATGACATATCTTCCTCTGTAGTGCCTTCAATTAGATGAGATTATTCACCCCAGTGGATCTGGGATGTGACCTGTGGTTGTAAGGAAGACAGAGTGACTTCCTCCTGTCTGGCTTTGTGTGCAGGGGAGAATTCAATTCCAGGATGAGTCCTAGGATCTTGGTGGGAAGCTGACTGTGCTTAAATGGACCTCTTTTACTTTGCTTCCTGATGGATGAAGGAGTTGTGTCAGGTAAGGTGAAGCTGGGGACACAAACCCGTGATCTCTCCTCCTGCAGAGTAATACAAAATGCATGAGATTTAGACAAAGGAAAGTTAATCTGGTTACATGTCTGAGAATTAATCGTGGTCTTCCTGGCTTCCCCTGGGTGCTCAGCAGGGTTTGTTAAATTTTGCAAACAAATTAGGCAGCGATTGGCTCTTGTTTGCACTGAACATTATTCTTTATTTGAAAACTCCCCAGCTACACGGAGTCCTGTAATTATACTTCTTCTTTTTTTTGTAGTTTGTTTGTCCAAGATATATTTTATAATAAACGAGTATTAATATTTCTCCCTCAGTGGGAAAAATAGTGTTATTCCTGGCTGTGATAACCTGAGATATTATTAAGCTCCCCATGCGAGTCCTTAAGCTATTCTCTTCCACAGCACTTTGCTTGAGATATTTGGTGAGTGCTTTGCTGTGGGCATCAGACTCACTGGCATAAAAGGTGGCTGTAAGTTTCCTGAGGGATTTTGTGAACCTTCTGCTGCTGTTCTGGTCAGCACTGATGTGGTTGTTGACTTGGCTGATGTGACCATCTCTCTACTATGGAAATGTTGTCATTACCTGGTGTTTCTTTGGCTTAGATGGGCTAGCAAAGTCCAGACAATGCAAAGAAGCTGCTCATGGGACAGTTCCCCCAGGGCAGTGTGGGGAGCTTCACATTGTAGAATCACGGAATCATTAAGGTTAGAAAACACCACTAAGACCATCTAGTCCAACCACTGACCCACCATCACCATGCCCACTGACTGTGTCCCTTTGTCTCATTCCAATCCTCCAGCACTAAAACCCCTGGAGACTTCAAAGCTAGTGCAGCCCCAGTGGACAAGGTGCTCTGAATGCAGTCATGCTTTCTATGAAGATTTCCTTACAGGACTTCCAATCTGAACATCTGTAGGAAGTGATTATCAGGAGGGAAGAAGTCTGGTGTCGTTCTTCAGAACAAATCCATTGAGAGCTCACCTGAGGGATCCAGGAACTCGTGGGTCCTGGTTTCTGGCTCCTGGTTTTTCAGCTCCTGTTGTTTGCATGGTGATGGTACCTAGCCAGCTTTCAGACCTAGAGGGAGGCTGAGTCAAAATGAGATGGAGGAACAGAGTCTTAAACCTCTGTCTTGTTGAGTTTGACCCAGGGCATTTTCAAGAGTTCAGTTCCTTGCCAAGAAGAAATAACAATCTAAACTGGGATATAGAATCTAATTCACCATCTTAGGCTAATCTGGCATGTCCTGTTGGAAACGGAGGTGTTGATGCTCATGCAAGCAGCTTGGGTGGTTATTGCACATGGGGATAAAAAGAGCTTGGGGGATAGACATCAGGGAAAACCTGTCTGGAGAAATTTCAGCAGTGCAAAGTCAGCACTTCCATGGGCTTTCATGAGAATTTAGGACTTTAACTGCTTCCAGGCTATTGGAAATCTCCTCTATGTAATAGGCTTGGTGTAGACATGCCAGGGGCAGAGAAATGCACTCATTAGCAAAACGAGGAGAGATGCACATAGGGAGCTGTTTAGAAAGGTCTTTGGGTATACAAAGCATTAAGAATGATGATAAAATCACATCAGTTTGCCTCAGAGAGCAATCCCCTGGCATCTGCTTAAATCTGGAAGGTGGACAACATCTCCTGGCCTGTGCAAGACTAACAAGGTTGGAGATGTATATAAATATGTCCTATTTACCAGGAAAGAGGACAATCATTGAGGAAATGAATAATTTCAGGGGGGTATAAACAAATCAGAGATATTTGGAGAAGGAAGATGCTCATATAATTGGATTTGAACCAAAGGGTAATGCAATCAGATGATAATGAAGGCCAGTTGTTTATCACCTGTTGTAAAACAGTTGTCTGGGCAGAGAATAAAGAAAGAAATAGTGTCATGTCTCTATACAAAAACCTTCAAATAACCTCTTAAAGATTTGTAGGGTTAAAAGCAAGAGGGGATAATGAGATCTTCAAATCTGACCTCATGCATGTCATCATCCTTCCCACTTCACGGTCATCTCTGTGCTGACTCTGTTACCTTGTGTTTGTTGGTAACAAATCTTCTGGAGGAGTAGCAAGTCTTATTAGAATCTTAAGATCTTATTAGAGTCAATTCTGTAGCTGCAGTTCTCAGAACTGCACTGGTGTAGAGTCACGGAGAGTTTGACACTAAAAATAAGAGATGATAATAAAAAATGTTATCTGTTTCTTACAGTACTCTCTGAGATCGTAAAAATTAAATCTCTGTTAGGAATCATCCTGGCTTTTAACCAACTGTCTGTGCTCAGTTTAGAGTCTGGAAGAAACACGAGCTTCATTTTGTGATCAAATCGCTTTTGCACACCACTGGGGCTTGCAATTGCTTGCAGCTTTTTGCATCCTGCACAAAAACATCTTTTGTGATACTCCCTGGGATTCTGGAAATGTTGAGAAGCACTCTTCCAGACAGCAACACATGAAGGGCTGGATCTTATTCTGACTTTCATTAACCCCTGAGCTCAAGCTGGATGCATTCAATAAAACTGCTAGTTTGTTTGGGTTTCTTTACCACCATGCTGACATCTATTGAGTTCTTTCTGTTTCCTGGGTTCCTGGCATCTCTAGTGGGTGAGTGCTGTCCTACAACATGGCTTTGGTTCCCAATGCTGTACACCTCAGTGGCATTCAGAAGCTTCACGTAGCCTTAGCTCGCAGGCAGGGGAGGGAATTACTGAATTACACATGAATGAGGCTGCCTTGGCAGTAGTCCCTGTGGCTGTAACTTTGAATCACACTAGGAACAGCTCATCCTTTTGAGGTAAATTAAGTTCATTACTCTGCAAAGATCGTTTAGAAAGAATTTCAAGAATAGGGGCCTACATATCTGCTTCCAGAGGACAGAAATAGTTAATCTACTTTGCAGCACCTATTGGAGTTGGGATTGACTGGTGCCAAGTGCTTGATGAACACTTCAGAGATTGATCTTCAAAAGGGAGATTTAGACAGGATATAACAAAAAAATTTATTTTTTTTTTTACAATAAGGGCAGTATAGCATAGGCACAGGTAGCCCAGAGAGATGGTGGATGCCCCATTCCTGGAGACACCCAACATCAGGATGGACAGGGCTCTGAGCACCTGATGGAGCTATGGGTGTCCCTGTTCACTGTAAAGGAGTCAGACCAGACAGCTTTAAGGGTCCCTTCCAACTCAAACAAACCCATGACTCTATGATCTTGCACCATTAGCCTCTTGCCTCTCCCATGCCTGCCTGTCCTGGATCCCCATTCATTGCTGAGGAACCAAAGTACAGCAGCTATGGGTCAACTAGAGTAGCTGTGGCAAGACAAGGAAGGCAATTCAGATCCTCAAAACTTCTGGCTGGACTTCTCAATTTTATTATTTTTTTAGGCCACTGCCTCTCACAATGAGTGACACGTTGTTTACTGCATCCCACATGGCTGCCTGAGTGTGCTGGAAGAATACAGCTTGTAAAGCATGTTCACATCATTCAGGAAGGTTTGTTCAGAGATATAATTTTCCTTCCAGTAACGTAAACTGATTGAGGACTGTGGACTGACCAACCCTAGGTCCCCAGGGTTCACTTTCCATCCAGCAGCATCATATATTCCAAAGCTAAGTAGTTCTCTTGAACTAATACAAGAAAGATTTCCTCATCTTGACGCTCAAGCTATTTAATATAAAATATCAGTAGTCTATGCCAACAAAAAAAAAAAAAANACAAAAAAAAAAAAAAAAAAAAAAAAAAAGGAAAAAGCTCTCATCAGTGGAATAGTTTGATTTATCTGAAGTAATTTAACCACCAGTATTGCAAGAGACATTTGCAGGTGTTAATCACTTTAACAAATGCTTTTGAGATCGCCCAAAGAATGCGTAAACAAGATGTGCAGTCTGAAACAGTTGCTGAGATGTCTGAGAATGTGGAACTTCACTTTTTTGGTGGGCAGACGTTTTTCTGCCTGGAAGTCAATGTTCTTGGGGCAGCAACTTTTATTGGGAATACGGAGTCCAAATACAGGCTAGAAAAATGAGATGTGAGTGTAGAAAAGGAGGAAGATTGAGGGATCAACAATAGGGGGAGGGAGTAGCACAGAAAGGCTGGAAGTATTCAAGATACCTGGGCACTGTCAGGTGTGCCCATACAATGTGTACAGATGGTGGGAGAGACTCCTTTCATACAGACTACAGCTTTGGTTTCTGTACCATCCTGGTACTTCCCACTTATTCTGCTCTACAAACAAGCAAATCCATTGAAATTCATGGCTGCAGTCTCTAAACCCCACACTGGTCAGCAAAGTCTGAACAGCACTCAGTCAAGTGAACTTCTATTAGTTCACTGTAGCAGGAGAAGGTTCATAGACAGGAGAAAGAGTGGATTTGGTCTTTCTATTGTATTTTATTTATTTTATTACCTCTTTGGGATTGTACAGGGAGTGCTGTCTCATAAAGATATGGCACACTGGCTTACTCTGGAGTCATGTAGGTCAAGAACAGAAGTTACATTAGGATGAATCACAGAGAAGTGCAGAAGTTCAAGTACCAGTGGTTTTCTGTAACTTTGCTAAGCCCTGAGCTGGGACTATTAGGGGACAAGGGTAATTAATCATAGAACATATAATCCTTAGAGTTGGAAGGACCTGTTAAAGGTCATCTAGTCCAGCTCCCCTGCAATGAACTAGACAAGCTAGATCAGAATGCCCAGGCTCTGATCCAGCCTTGCCTTGAAAATCTTCAGGGATGGATCATCTACCACATCTCTTGGCAACCTGTTCCAGTGCATCACCACCCTCACTTTAGAAGATTTTTTCCACATATTCAACCTAAATCTCCCCTCTTCAAACTTGAAACCATTTCCCCTTGTCCTATCACAACAGACCTTGCTAAAGGGTCTGTCCCCCTCTTTTTTGTAGTTCCCCTTTAAATCCTGATCAGGTCATTCTTGCAGCCTTCTCTTCTCCAGGCTGAAAAGTCCCACCTCTCTCAGCCTGCTCTCATAGGAGAGGTGTTCCATCCCTGGTACCATGTTTTTGGCCCTCCTCTGGTTGCACTCCAACAGGTCAGTGTCTCTCCTGTACTGAAAACTCCACACCTGGACACAGTACTCCAGATGAGGCCTCACTGGTGCAGAGTAGAGGGTCAGGATCACCTCCCTTGCCCCGCTGACCACTCTTCTTTTGATGCAGCCCAGGATATGGTTGGATTTGTGGGCTGTGAGGGCACACTGCTGGCTCATGTCGAGCTGCCATCCACCAGTATCTCCAGGTCTTTTTCATCAGGGTTGTGCTCAATCCTTTCATCCCCCAGCTTGTGTTGGTATTGAATGTTGCCTCTACCCAGGGGCAAGATCTTGCATTTGGATTTGTAAAACCTCACGAGATTCACCTGGGCCCACTGCTCAAGCCTGTCTAGGTCCCTCTGGATGGCATCCCATCCCTCTGATGTGCTGATTGCACCCCACAGCTTGGTGTCATCAGCAAATCAGTTGAGGGGGCCCTTGGTCCCTCTACCAGCATCATTGATGAAGATACTGAAGGGTGTAGGTCCCAGCACAGACCCCTGTGGGAGCCCAGGAGCTGAACTCAGAACAGAGCTGGAATTCTGAATCCTTGAGCACACAGCGAGACCCATAAGATTGAATTCTCAGTGGATAGGATCTCCAGAGGCCAGTTTCACCACTGTTCCAAGGGGGCATTGCCTTGATGATGTCCTATGGGCTACTTGTGCATATGTGACTCTGAAGTGCACCACTGATGTCTTAAGCTGCTGTGGACCACTTTCTGGGAAATAATTTGCATTTGTAGGGGGATATGAAACACATTACTATGTCTTAGCCCTGTATACGTTACGTGTTTTGCGAAGTGCTAACAAAACCTGCCAGATTTGGAATCATACTGCATTGCTCTCTGAGCAGGTTTTACATGCCCACACAGCTTCATGCTCTGTCTGTAAGTCACAACACCCCCACTCATAGGTTCACACTATAGACACACTGCTCTGGTAGGCAGAGTGACAGCCCTCCCACTGTATCAGGAACCCTGAACAGAGAAAAAACACCAATGCACACATGGGGAAATAAAAGCTCTTAGGGCCACCACATGGAGCTGAGGGCGAAGTTCTGTGTAGCTTTGACATTCAAAAATAAAGGTTTTTTTTTGCTTTTGCTGTTATAAAAAAAAAGCCCTTATATTAAAAGTTCCAACCTGAGGAATCAGCAGCAGGGTTAAATTGCTCCAGAATAGAAAGAAAAATGGAATTTTGGGCCGCAAAACATTTCTCAGGTTGAACGAAAATGGAAAGTCATGAATTAAACTGTCAATTGACAAAAAGATTTTTATATTGTGTGCTGAATTCCTTTCTTCTCCTTCCCCCTTTCTTCTCTGTTTTCAGCTCAGTCTAGATGCTTAGATGTACTAAGAGACATGGTATAGTGGGGAAATACTGGTGGTAGGTGGATGATTGGACCGGATGGACTTGGAGGTCTTTTCCAACTCTGATGATTCTATGATTCAGTCACTGAAACAGAAGTCCCATTATTCATCCATCCCATACCAGCATCTGCAGAGGGCTTTTAACACCATCCATCTTAGAGATGTGTTAATGTAACTCTGGGGTGACAATGCATGTGTCAGTGGGCAAACTCTTTCTACAGCTGCTCAAAGGCAGCATGGTGATGGGAGGATTATGTTTTAGAGGTGTATAGGGTATATCCAGAGTGACAACTCTCTTGGTTTCAGTACCTCACACAGAACTGCAAGCAAAAGCATAGAGGAGCAAAGCTGTTAAGTTAAATGTGGCTGAAAACCTCACTCGTCAGAAGCAAGGAAACCAAGAGCAACACAACTCAGATAAGAGCATGTGACAGCAGAGATGGTACAGATAGGAACGTGAGCTTTAACATCATGTACAAGGGAAATTTGGTCAGCCAGGAACGACCACAAAAGAGGTGCAGTGTGGTTTGTGTCAGAAGGAGGAACGGATGTTGTCTGAAAACCTTGTGAAGAAAAGCAGCCTCAACTGGGGGACAGTGCTCAGTAAAGCTGATTGACCTAAAATTGTGAGCACTGTGGGCTTGGCTGCTTCTCATGTTTGCATTTGCATGGGAGAAACTGGAGACAGGGTGCTCTCTGCTGAGTGAAGCCTGAATTTGTAGGCACACTGTGCTCTGAGGCCAAAAGTAAGTTGATGACTTGAGTCTATACAACTCTCTTCTGTTACCCTTGGTAAGTTAAAATATGAGGTCTGAGATCTGAGTTTCCCCACAAAGGAAATATTCAGTAGATAGTTATCCAGATCCTTCAAGGTACCTGAACTCATGAGTAACTGCAGCCCATGGCAGCCAGTAAGTAAAGCTGGAGCACTGACAAACTCAGGGATAGGCCTGAGGGACTTGTTGTGTGCATATCCTCCTGATGATTCCCAGGCTGGGAGCTTGATTGTAAGACACAGGTGCATTCTCTGCCCTCCTTGTCTCCTATTCAAAGCTATTTTAAAGAGTTTCTCACCTGGGTTTACTTTCCTCTCTTCATCTGTGTCAGAGTGTTCCTCTCACACCTTCTCTGTGACTCAGTGATTTGACAATAATAAGTTATTCTACCCATCAGTCTTGATAAGGATTATGTTGAGAGAATTTAAAGCACCCTAACAACAAGACCTCTCCAGTTATTTGTAGTGGATATGGACATCCTAGTGTGCTGAAGATCTCTCATGTAATCTACTCTCAACAAACAATTTTGCTATTGGCACCTCCTGGTTGAAATAAATGGGAAAGGCTGAAAACTGAAGGGCAGCTGAAGAATCAAGTAAAACTGACTTGAACTGCATGGGGTTTCTGATGAATACTAGAAAAATAAAATATATTACTACAAGACTGGTCAGAAAATGAAACAGGTGTGCAGTGAGGCTATGAAATCCTTAATACTGGAGATATTCAGAACTCAAGAGGATGTGGTCCTGAATACACTCTGAGGTTGGACAAGATGTTAAAGCTAGCCCTGCTTCAAGCAGAGTGTTGGACCCAAAGATGTCTGCAGGTTCTTTCCAGCTTAAATTATTCTACAAGGATGTGACTAACCTAATTTTGAGTTCTTCCAGGCTTGCCATCATGTGTCCTATCCTGCTCTCCCGGTTATCTGGGCTGGGGTCTTATGAAAGAGGAGTGTTGTTTCCAATTTGTAATGGAACAATGGGGAATGTGGCACTCTCAAATACCACTGTAGTGAATAGTACATTAATTGGAAATGTAATTGAGTGTGGCACTTTGAAAGGAGAATAATGGGGAATAATATTCCAAATTCAAGATGTTTTGCTTCAGTTTCACATCCCTGTAAAATAACCTGTTTATTTTCCCAGTGAATATGACTTCCTAATCTCACTACCCATGTGAAAATTACTCTTTTCCCTGTGTTGTCTGGTTATCTTTATCCATGTCACATGAATCTGAAGAAACTACCTAGATGGTGTATCAATCCTGGTTTGATTTCCCTTTGAAATAAAGAGGGGATGACTTTAAACTAAAAGAGTGGAAGTTTAGGCTAGATGTTAGGAAGACATTCCAACTCAGAGGGAGGGGACATCCTGGCATTTCTGCCCAGAGAAGTTTTGGGTGCCCTATTCCTGGAGGTGTTCAAAGCTGGAAGGGCCCTGGGCAGCCTGAGCTGGTGAGAGGCAACCAGCCCACAGCAGGGGAGCTGAAATGTGATGATTTTGTGTGTGCCTTTCAGTCTAATCCATTCTGTGATTCTCTGATTTATCTCTGATAAAAAGTATTCCCTGTGCGAAGTAACAGGGTTGAAGAGAGGCAAAATCCAACGTGGTGCTTTTTGCCTGCCATTGGGTGTTTTCTAGCCTGTAATGAATTTTGCATACATTTTCAGTTAATTGCTACTCTTAGGCTGCAAATAAGGAAGACTTCATGTGCATATGGAGATTTATGAAATTATCTTTCACCCAAACCCAGAGCAAGATAAGGAATAATGAGGGGAGTGTGAACAAAGCAGAATAGAGGTAAATCCAAGGGAAGGCAAACCCTCCAACCATAGCTGTGATTAGCTGAGGGAATGAGGGAGAGCAGACCTTCTGCATTCCAGAGGTTTAACATTTTATTTCTTTGCAGAAACTAAAGAACTCACTTCCAAAACTTCCTGATTCTTTTATCTAGGGAAATCACTCACAGGGAGTGCAACAAAGATGTGTTTTCCTAACTGTGAAGATAAGAACTTGGTGGCAGCAAGCGGGGAGATAGGAGCTGACCAGAAATATTTACACAACAATAAACAAGAATAGTCGTGCTGGATTAGTTGGATCCCTCTGGCTTAGACTTGTGCCTTCTTTTCCTTTGTCTTTTTCCTGCTGGACGTGCACCCAAATAGCTCAGACTTTGCTGTTTCTTGTAAATTTATTGGCTTCCCAAGAGCTGGCATTTCCCTCTCAGGACTTCACTTCTGTAGTTACCAGAGAAGTGAGCTTTCTTTCAAATCCAGAATTAAATTTCCAGCGCTTACGGCTGTGGAGAAAAACTAAGCATGGCCAAACTCCAACCTGAAGTCAAATATATGTATTATTTTCCTGTGTCTTCCCGAAAGTAGAATAGGAGATCATGTTTTATTGTCTTGACTCTGGACTGTTGACTCAAAATAGTTATCAAGAGCACAGGCAAGCTGTCCAGTTTTTATTCAGTGTTTGATGAGCTAGTAAGTGAATTTTCACACCAAGTTCGCCTGCAGCAATCCTGAAAATACTCTGTACTCGGTGGTTCTCTCTCACAACCAAATGGTTATCCCTCTTCCAGATTTTCCTCCTGCAATTCCAGGGCATAAGTTATGGCATTCAGGACTGTTTCTGTGGAAATAACCAGAAACAACAGCATCTTGTATTCAGGAAAGCAAGGTTTTGAAATGAAGATATTGAATATATAAGTACAGACAGTTCTGGTGTCCAGACATGCCACAGTGAAATGTTGGAGGAGGAAAAAAATTTAATTTAATAATGAAATACCAGCTGGTATTTTATTAGGGCAAGAAGTAATGGGCCGTTTATTTCTCCAAGCATTCCTCCATGGCAGTACAACCACCATTGCCTGCTTCATTCAGCAGAGTGAGAAGGAGACCTTGGAACAAAGTGGAGCCCACGGCCAAGACCATAGGCAAGGAGGTGCACATGGGAGACCTGCAACACTTTATCCTGGTAGAAAGCTGCAAGAGATTGGATGTGATTTAGAAAGCGCAAGTTGAAAACATAAAGTGATGGAATTTCAGACTGCCTTGTCCAGCTGCACCTCTGGAAGGTAGATCCCAAAAAAGTGAACTAGGATGAACATGAAGGCAAAGCTCTCAAGCTGCAAAACTCACTGGTACAGATTACCATGAATGAGACCATGCTTCTTGCCACAGACCTTTTCCACTCCGTGGTCTCACTTAAACCTTCTCTCTCTTTTCTTTTACCATATCCTGGCTGGTAGCCTAAAAACCTCTCTACCAACTGCAGTTGTGTTGTGCCTCTGTAAATCAACATCATCCCTTGGAGCTCAGTGTCATTATGCTGATTTACTTGAGTGCAGGGTCTGGCCCTGCTGTTGTATGTGATTTAAACAAGATGTTCCTCTGACTAAGGCGTAAGTGAATAAATGATACTTGACATTCTGGAGAAGCTCATGCTCATTAAATAGCATTTTGTGTGCCAACAGACTCACCCTGGTCGTTTATTTTCTTAGCTCCACTGCATGCGTTCTCCTGCTCCCCTGATCTCAGCTCTGTACTATAGAATTGTAGAATCATTAAGGTAGGAAAACACTGCTAAGATCATCATGTCCAACCGTCCTGCCTCCAGGACTCCCATGCTCAGAAGTTTTACTTCACATGTGAACTAAATTTTAATTGGTGCCATTCTAGGTTCCTTCGTCACTATTTCTGCAGACATTATATCTTAAAAAGACTCTCTGTGATTATCTCTTCCCAGGTAGGATCAAGTCTTGATTTCCATCAGGACTATGACACCTTTCCCATTCAAACACAGCTCTCTCCTATCTGCCTCCCTTAGGAAATCTCCTAATGGGAGGGCTGATAAAATCTGAGTTTGAATCATAGAATCATTAAGATTGGAAAAGACCTCTGAGATCCCTCAAGACCAACCCCAACCCACCCCCACTGTGCCCACTGACCACGTCCCTCAGTGCCACATCTCCACAGTTCGGGAACACCTCCAGGGACGGTGACACCACCACCTCTGCTAGCAGCCTGTGCCACTGCATCACCACTCTTAGAAGAAATTTCTCCTAATATCCAACCTGAACCACCTCTGGCACAGCTCGAGGCTGTTATCTCCAGCCCTAAGTTTCAGGTTCCTGCTCTACAATAGTGATTTTGGTAGTTTGTTATCTCCACATCAGGCCATGAAACACAATCAGCAAGTATTACATGTGCTATTTTGTTACTAGAGCTCGTAGATACACTTTAGATAGGCTGGCTGAGTAGCCAAGTTGGCTCACAGCACTGCCTACATCCTGCTGCATAGGTGGCCACAATCACTCATCAGTGATCTCTCCTTCCTCCCCACACACGTGCACATGACAGATTGAAATGATGCTTGCAATACACCTGCTGCTTCAGATAAATCATTCACCATTGCTGCGTCCACTGGTCCTCCTACAGAAAATGTATATAGGGCTGCATATAAAAAACAGCTGTTAGCACTCTGGCAGATATCAATCCTTCCCTTCTGCAGAATGGTGTTGCTTCCAAACAGACATATTTTGGGTTTAACTTTTTTTCTTGCTTAAAGTTTGGCTGCTTAAATGTATTCTATTTTCCATGAACAGATGAAGGCACTTCAACAGAGCTAATATTACTTGTTAATCTTCATGGCATTCAGAGGAGCATGGAAAAATGGAAAATTCTTTGCAGAGGTTTTGTTCTTCGAGAGAGAGAACTGGAAAGATTTGGAGCTGCCTATTTCTCAGCCAGCAGCAAACTGAACCTTCTGCTTCTCACAGGGGAAAAAAAATGCATGTTTCTAGATCTGACTCGTCTGTCTCTGGTTCAGTATTCCCACATTCTGTAGGTTCACCTATACTGTACCTAAGAGCATTCAGGCCTAACCGTGGTTGAGTGGAACTACTGGCTCAAAGTACAGAACAGAGTTGTAGGGGAGAAACTATTTCGGTGGTGGTGGCTTGAGTGCGAGTACAAGGGTGGGTATGGTGGGTATCTAGGGGTATGCTTGCGTGCTCACTAGGAGAATGTGACATTTGTGAGTTGGCCCAGAGCCAAGCAGAAGACATCCAACCCATCTCTACTTTGCCACAGCAGGAAGACTTCCCACTGTGCTGTTCATCCTCTTCTCTGCTCTACGGACAAAATGATTCTGCCCGTTTAGATTTCCTCCTCGTGATCAGTACAGAGCATCGAGCTGTCAGCCTCCCATTAGTGGCCAGCATGATGAACCTGCTAGACTGGCTGTCCCAAAAGCACTGGTGCATAAAGTCACACTTTGAGTGGTGTCATCTGGGAAGAAAGCAGATGGGTGCATTGAAACCATCAAAGGAAAATGGGAGCAGTTGACATCGGTTGAGTTAATCCATGAACCTTTCAGTATCTAAAGGAGGATATAAGAGAGAAGAGTACAGACTCTTCAGCAGGGTCTGCTGTGATAGAGCAAAGGGAAATGATTTCAGACTAAAAGAGGGGAGATTTAGATCGGATATAAGGAAAAAATCTCTTTACAATAATGGTGCTGAGGCACTGGCACAAGCTACCCAGAGAGGTGGTGGGTATCTGTACCTGAAGGCATTCAACTTCAGCTGGATGGGGCTCTGAGCACTTAATGGAGGTGTGGGTGTCCCTGTTCATTGCAGGGGACTTGGACCAGGTGGCATTTAAGGGTCCCTTCCATCTCAAGCAATTCTATGATTCCACGATAGAGTGTTTGTAGAGGATAGAAGGGCCCTGGTCTCAGATAGGACTGTGTGAAAGGAGTCACCACTCATTTCAGCCTCGTGAATGACAAAAATAGAGAGCTTAAGTGTGGATTCTCTGAAACCATGTAGTTTCGGTATGACTAAATGAGTAGGGGAAAGCTATGGGAGGAATGAATTTATGTTCAAAGAGTGCTTGAATGTACAGAACAGTCTAGCCAGTAGGATGATTATATCCTGCAAAGGCCTCCATCAGTTAGGTTTTACAGTGGTTTTATTTCATGCTTACGAAGAGCAGCATCTGCTTGTGCCCAGTTAAAATCTTCTCTCTCCAAGGGCAGCACTCCAGGGAACCACCCTGCATTGTCTGTGCTGTGTGAGATGAAGGCATCACACAGCTGTGATTGGAATGAGGCACTCCTCCTGACATGGATACTGTCAATGTATCAGGTGGCATGAGAGCATCCTTCAAAATAGCCACCACAACCACATTAGGAGAACAGCACAACTAAGAAGACAGTATGTTTTGTGACAGGGATGAAAGGGTGCCTCATCTTCTTTGCCTTTTGCCACTACTTTAGTATTTTTTTTTTCCCTCTGCAATTTTCCATAGCATGCTCTACCTGATGATTAGGGGGATGGACAGAGAGATATGGTATATCCTTGCATCCCACTGAAAGTTTATGCAAATAGTGCATAAACACTGGAAACAGTCTTGAGATGAGGGATGGGTATGGACCTCATCCCCCATCCAACTCTTATCCACCTGTCTGGTTATTTACTGCTGGGTCTGAAGTCATCCATCCATGCTGTGCTTGGGAAAAGCTGGAGGAAGTTGGACTAAAGGGTACCCTGTCCTGTTTCTTTCCATTCAGGTAAGAGAAAGTTTGGCTCAACAAAGAGATCTGGGCTACATCTGTCCTCTCCTTAGCAAGTTCCAGTGTTCAAATCTGAGACTGTGAGTGAAGCTTACTTGCACATAAGTAATAGAAATAGGACAGGGGCTAGATGTACTCCTGAATTACCCCAAAGTGGTGTTGTGGAAATCTCCTGGGATATCTGTTAAGGGGGAATGACTTCTGCAGCGTGGCTGTTCTTCCCAAGGGGAACCCCATTACTGGCTTTCACTTGTAAGTGTAAGGAAACATGTGCCTCACGACTGCTGTCACTTCTAAGTCAGAGAACAACTGGGACAAAGTTGGCTGTCCTTTATTTCTCTCTCCTGAATGTTGTCTGATACTGACGTTACTCTATGAACAGGATCAAGGCACTATAGCCATCTCATTTGCTGCCAAGATTTGGGGAGCTCCATCTGGAACAAGCATTTGTGCAACTGCCTTTGGTCAGCAGTGTTCCCATTCCTTGCTGCTGGGACCTGAGTGCTTTTTGAAATCAGGCCAATCATTCAATGCTTATCACTTTGAAGAGGAGAAAAGTTTAGTCCCTTTTTCCACTCGTAGTTAGCCAGGTGAGAAATGCTAGCATGCCTGCATGAGCAGCATGGTGTGAATGCATTTCTGGAACACGAGTGTGCTGGAGTGTTCTCACTCACTATGTCAAATGTCAGGGCAAGGAGCATTTTTTGCCCAGTTCTTCTTCCTATGCAAAGCACACTTGCATCAAAAGTAATACCATAACTAAACAGTGACTCAGTGACCTTAAATTCCATCAATGGTAAACCAGATTTTTTTAAGTAGTTGGAACTAAACTTTGCTTAGGAGAAGTGTTTCACCATCTGAATTAGCATGTCTCTAAACACTGCTGTCCAGCAAGAAACAGAGGCTGGAGCCAACTAAATTTGTTCTTCATTATCCTGAAAACCATAAGCTTAACGGGTATTGAAAGCACCCAATGCAAAATTTCCTAGGATCTTAGAATTATTTGAGTTGGAAGGGATCCATAAAGGTCATTTAGTCCAAGTTCCCTGCAATGAACAGAGCTTCCAGAGACATAATTAATTCCCATTTTTATATGTTCATAATGAACTCATTCCCATTTTCAGTATCCACAATGATCTGGAGGATCTCATGGAGCTCCCTCCTCTTGAACACAGGAACACCAGGTCCTCCTGAAGGTGCCCCTGAAGGATTTTAGAGGCTCTGAGTTCCATAGGCAGGAAAAGACACAGAGGAGATATTTCACGAGAATCAATAAAGGTTTCTTTTTATTTTAATTCCCTTTTTACATACATCCGTGGTTTGTCATTTTCCGCTCATTACTTTGGTCCGTACAGAAAGCAGAAGTGGAGGAATGTAAACCAAATGTCTGCCTGACAACACACACAAGGCAATGTCCTCATAACACATACAAAGAAATCACAGTTTTGCCCTTACATTTTTCAGTCTTGTCCCTCCTCTGAAGTGAAACAAGGTCTTAAAAGCACTTCAGTAAAATTGCTGGAGTGGGAGGGGGAAGAACACACCCCGGCCCTTCTACTTCCTTCTCACAGTAGGAAGAAAAGGAGCCAATATCCCACTGGACAGAGCCTGGTAGACCACTGGGAATGGTCAAGTCCTTTTTCTAATGCCCACATCCCATCACCTCTGGTGACCACCATGGCTTGTTCACCCTGAAATTGCTGAAATTACAAGGAGTTTTAGCAGCAGGTCTGTCTCTTCATGCATGCCTCAGCTCATGCAAATGTCAAGAGATTGACATCATGTTTTTGGACACGGGGTTGGGTGATGGTGCTTGGATGCACCTGACCTTTTTCTTCTGCCACCAACTACCTTTCCTCTTCCACCAGCTCCACTTAAACCCAACCTGTCAAAACATTTCATCTGTAACAGCAAATATCTTCTTGCTCATCCTTCCCTGCAACCCTGGAGGAAGAGTGATTAATATAGACAGAGAAAAATAAAAAGCTCAGCCTGGCAGGAAACATCCAGCTCTATATTTAGAAGGGCTCAAGCCTGTTGTAATGCTCTGTTTTAAGTGGATGCTGCTTCCCTGGTGAAGTCATTGTTTCCCCTTCTGTTTTAGGTACCCAAGGTCTACTCTGTTTGGAAAACATTCTTCATTGAACTTGTTTTAAGTAGTCTTTCATGTTGCCATTGTATCTCTATTTCAGAGGATGTAGACAAGAGCATTTTAGAAACCCAATGCATACTCATTCCATCCATCTCAAACAATTAAATCCCATGCTTTTTTCTAGCAAAATACCATATCCTAAATCCCCACATGTAGAAGCTGACCCCAATGTAAAACCTAATGTTGGCATTCGTGTAGCATTTTGAGAGAGGCAACTGCTATTCAGACCACCTGCTCCCTCTTGATCTCTCCTTTGTGGTTTTGTAGTGCTTTTGATTTAAAGCAAGAAGCCACCCTGAATTATGGGTGGTAGGCAAAGTCTTGGGGGCAGAGGGAGAGGTCATTTTTTTGAATAATCATCTTTTCCTTCCTCAGAATTTAAGGGTAAATCCCGCTCCATGGAAATCAATAAAAGTCTTGGAACTGATTTTCATGGCATCTTGATTTCATTCCATATTGATGCTGGCACATTTGTGCTGTTACCCACCACACTGTTTGCCCAAAATGAGGAAGCCAATCAAATCCAATGCAAAAAAGAATTTTATTTTTTTTTTTTTTCCCAAGGGAAAAAAAAGAAGGGAAAAGAGTCAGTGAGAATTAGGAAGAGAAATTTGCCCGGGCTTTATCGAATCCCCCTTTTGCTCTTTATACTCTCTTCTTAGGAGAGAGTGTAATCATGCCATAATGTCCAGCCCTGTTCAGTCTGTGCTGGATAGGGAGGCCTGCCTGAAGACAGGTTTATAAGACTCCCTAATTACCGATGCTCATCTGGTTCAGCTCTTCCTTCCCTTTTTCTTTTGTTCCTGACCCCTGTGCATTGTGCCAGACTGAGGTGATCTCCAACCCTGCCCTGCCTCTCTGGAGTTTTGCAAATCCACTCCAAATTAGGACACAGTTTGTTGCACTCTTTCCTTGCAAACTCCGCCTTTGTTTCCCTCTCAAAGCAACATTGCTGCCCATCAGCACAGATGCATTCAAAACGGTGACAGCCCCAGTTGAGTACCCACCAGAAGTGCAAAGGCAACTCAAGAAAAAGTTCTGCAAATGTTCCCAAAAGCAGCACTAATGGACCGACCTAGAGAAGGACACAGAAACCACATGAGCAATCAGAGCGTTAACGTTAAAATACTCATAAACAGAAATATTTAACAACGGTGCCAGATCTAAACCAAATCCCTAGGCAATGGAAATATGGCGGGCGAGCTTTACAGGTCACTCTGTACATCTCAAGACCTTCGATGAGCAAAACATGAGTGAGTTCAGTCAAAGGCTGAAATTCTATGCTGAGGTCTGCAAACCTTTCCCTGCTCCGTGGGAATGGTTTCGCTGAACCTTACTCCATAGTTCTTTTAATGCTCCCCTGTGACTTGCATTAGCTTCTCACATTCCTTTTCCCACTTGCCTCCCAAATCCTGGCAACATGTTGACATTATCTTGAACTTTCAAACTGTGGGGTTAGCTGAAACCTGAAAATTGGCATGAAAACCTGGAGTTCACATGCAAGTAAGATAGAAAAGAAAAGAAAAGAAGGGGCTAAGAAAAATCCCTTCTGTCTGAAACAGCTGAGTAAGGCTGAGTGACCACAGTGGGGAGAACAGAGTAATCTGTGCAGGCACAGATAAAACATGATTGTTCCATGTGATGGCTGATGCCTTGGGTGTCATTTAATCCCAAACAGCAAGCCCAGTGTCCAATTCTCAGAAGACTACTTCTGTAGTTAGAGATGAAAGCTTTATTTTAATTCCATTATGCAAATTGTAAATGAGTCCTGAACTGTGGTCTAGATTCAGATCTGTTTTGCCTTGGCATTCAACTGAGTTAACTCAATTAACTTCAGTGGAGCAGCTCCTGGCTTCTGCCAATGAATACAAAATCATCATCAGAGCTGTTCCTGACTGCCCTGCCCTAGGAATTGGCTTCAAATTACTCTGTCCTCTCACTGTATCTGTTCTCTTCACCACAGAGATTCCCTTCTGCCAAGGAGAAGCCAGAACACTAGGCACTCCACAATAACCATCAGAGCATCCAACAGAACACGATGAGATAAAAATGACTTATTATGATTCTTTTCTTGTTTACAATCAGTCTTAAATGTAAAGAGAGCTGGTCTAGTTCTTACTTACTGTTTACTTGTCTTAAAAATGCACCAAATATAAAAGACTATTTTTCAGACCAAACTTTCACCTCTGCCAGCGTGCCAGTGCTCTGCACCCAATGTGATGGATATGATGTGATGAGGATACTGTACAGTTGATCTGAGCAAATTATGTTCCCATCCTGGTGCTTCTGATTGGTTTTGATTCTGAGAGTTGAGATTGGCCTCTAGCCATTAAAAAGCCTGAATCTGCATCCAGGAAAAATGGAAAAAAAATGCTTAACGGAGTTCTTTAAATAAGTTTTAGGGGTTTCTTCTTCTAGGGCCAGGTTGGAAAAAAAGGAAAGTAAATGTAGAGAAGAACTCCAGCCAACCTGAACTTAGAATCACTGAATCATGGGATCATTAAGGTTGGAAAAGATCTCTGAGATCATCTAGTCCAACTGCCAGCCCATCACTACCATACCTGCTAAACCATGTCCCTAAAATGTGAGGGTAGAGATGTCCACTCTGCTAATGTCCTTTTTTTGGGCTTTTCTACCCACTAGGGAGAAGCTGTGTCAAAGATCCAAGAAAGCTGCTGGTTCTACCTCCCCTGTTGCTCTGGACCACCACTGTCTGACACTACAGGTGAAGTGGGAGTCTGCTAGCACTGCCAGAAGACCAAGTCTCAGTCTTAGCTTCAACTGCTGGACTTTGAGTAGAAGATCTTTGCTCTAAAATCTTCAGAAGCACTTGAAAATCAAGGAGTAGTCAGTAAAGACGCTTATGAGAGCTGAATAAAAAGTACTAGCATTTGGAGATCCTCCACTATCAGCCTTCATATATAGACAGTAAATAAACTTGGGGCTAACCACTCAATGCAACTCGGTAACAACACTTCTGGTGGAGACTTCCAGGGCAAGGTCACTGGTTTCCATTCAGTTGGTCCTGATGACTCTGAGCTTTACATGACCAGAAGCTGGACAAAGGTGGGTTCTCAGCTGTGTGTCCATTCATCTCCATGCACCCCAGAGAGCACAAAGAAACACCAAGGAGACCAGATTTCTGCCTGAGACTTTCCAGGCAACACATCATTATTGGAAAAGCCACCAATATTTTAGTATCCTTTAGTGAATCATGTTTCTTTGCAACAAACCACCTCTGCTTTCTTTCGCTCTCTCACCTTTAGATAAGACCTAAGCTTAAGATTTTGATTTTATGAGAAGCCACAAAAATAGTTTGAGTGGAACAGGGTAAGCCAAATAACTTTTATATAAATGGAATTGCCTTGAAACAGTATGTTCCTTTGGGCCAACACTATTTGCTGTCCAATAGGCTCAACCTTTCTCCTCTGTAGGCAAAAATAAGTGAGCAGCCTTCCAATGAATGTCCACAGAGATGGACATTCCCCTTATTTTACTTACACCATTTATGAAATGTTATGTTTTGAAGGCAAATTTAGACAGCCCTGGCTGATCACGATGGAAATTTATTTATAGGGTCTTTCGCAAACTCATTTCCTTTTCATTTTAATATTTTTCTCATTTCAAGACACCCTAGAGGAATGGGATATAAAATCTACTCTGTCTGGAGAGACACACTGGATGCCTGAACACCTCTGTAGCTCTCCAGGAATATCATATATGTCCTTTATTTATGCTGCAGAATGTGGCAACCCGTCAGCAATGGATGTAAAAATAATAATAAGAAAAAAATCGAACAGAAAATCTGTTCCATTATATTAAAAATAAATAAATACGTCAATTTCCCTAGACTTGCCTGAGAGTACAACACAATTTCTCCTCTAGCAGGTGCTTTTAGTGGGAAAGTGGCATGGTGAAGACCTTCTTTAATCTGTCCATGACCTGAAAATAAATCTTCCTCGCAAGCTGAACAATTTACAGCTTGCATCCACCAGATGTGACACAGGCTACACGGCTGAGGTGGCACACACCAAACCCTTAACCCCAAAGACTGGAAAATGCTGACCCGGATCATTTTCCTTTTGCTTCCTCTATTGGGCTAAATGTCACAAAATTCAGATAAAGCCAGAAAGAGATCTTCTGCATAACTTTCTATGACAAGGCACAGACTGGGCTTTAGCAAACTCATGAGTAGCAATAGCCAGAAAAATGCACAGTTGTATAAGAAGCAACACTGCACATGAAAGGACTTCACAGGTTCATGCAACCTCTCCCTTGAAGGTCAACTCTTAAAGTGCTTTCTCTTATTTCATGCAGTCCTATCTCAAGTGAAAGAAACACTGAAGAGAGTGAGAGATACAGATGAGTTGAAGATTTCCTTGTTATCAGTAATCCTACTTGAAGCTGCCAATGAATTCTAGGTGGAAGTTACACAGAAAAATCAGCCAGTGAAAAAACAAGAAAACAAAACCCGCTGAGGTGCCTTAACTTTTTGAAATATTGGGCTCAGAAGTTTAAAAAATTTTAAGAGAGTCACTGAATTCATCCAAACAATAAAAGGAATAAAAACTGGGCATCTTCATGCTTAGTGTATTTTCAGTCTTTAAAAAATGGAAAATTCTTACCAGCTCTGTGGATGTTCTGCTGCTTTCTGCCAAATGCCCATAAACAAATAAAGGAAGCCAGTCCCTGGCTGAACAGTTCAATTTTTGGGAGAACTCTGTTGACTGATTTGGCTCTAATATGTATCAGACAAGATGGAGCAGAGTTGAGGAACGGTGAGGAAGGGGACAAGACATGATCTCATCTGAATTAAGACAAAGCAGTTTATAGAAGGTGTAAAAACACTTGTCTGCACAAATGCAGGCAAAGTAGAGATGATGATGAGCTGCCAAAAGTCATATTTAAATGGGAGTCCAAGAAATGTTACATTTTTATGTCTATTCAGAAAAGAGGTACTTCAAGTAGAATGGACTTGTGATTATTAGCAGACTGAGCTGCTATGGGTGGGACAGAAGAGGTGCAGGGTTGGGTACCACAAGATGAACCTGCCAGAGAGGGATACTCCCTGCCCAAGCCCAGCATCTCACTGGCAGCCAGTCCTGCATTTTGACAGCTGGTTTTTAGGAAGGGAAGAAAAAGACACAAAGCTGACACCATGGAGGAAGAAAAGGTGGTGAAACAGAGGACACCAGGTCCATCAAGCCTTTGCCTCTAGAAGTGAGCTTGAGGAAGTCTTCCTGCCCATGTGTAAATCAGATAGGATAGGAACTGTCACCCCATGGAGGATCAGACCTTTGCATGGGAATTGTCATACAATCATAGAACTGTAGAACCAGTTGAGTTGGAAGGGACCCCTAGAGGTGATCTAGTCCAGCTCCCCTGTAAAGAACAGGGACAGCTCAAAGCCCTGTCCTTGCAAGTACCTGCATCTTCTGGTGATGGAGAAATGTGAAGGTGACCATGTTCCATATCTAAACATTTTGGCTCTCTGCCCTTCCCGAGCAGACTGTAATTTGCAGTTTCTTCTCTGTTTCAATACACCACAGGTCTGATCCCTTCCTCAAAAAGAACCAGCGGAGGATATCCTAGGATCCCTGGCTAATACAGCACAGCCTATACACTCTGTCAGCAGTGCAGTCTGCAATCAGAACAGGAAGGACAGAAACAGACTTTGACAAACATACACTCTACCAAGACTTTAAAGGCAGAAGTATTCCCCTGTTTTGGTATAGGTATTTTCCTTTATATATATATATATTCATGAACATGTACACCAAGGAAAAAGACTCCATTTTATATGTTTGTATTTGAAAAGATCAATAAAAGATTTCTTCCCCTGCACATTCCTCATGCATGTAATTTTTGTCCACATTTAACATCAGTTTTTTAAGCATTTATTCTCAACAGTCTAGTGATGAATGCATTTCTGTTTATGAGGGGTGTTGTATTTGTTTATAACTAGTTTCGTGGGCTTTGATAATTCCTTGAACTTTGCTAAATGATTGTCAAACATTATTAGTCTCGAGTTCTCTGTAAGAAACACAAATAAACAGTGAGTCACCAGTATTTTTGGTGTTTTGTTGGTGGCTTTTATTTTGTATGACTTTTTTGCTTTGTCCCACCAGTGAAATGATACCAAGTAATTCCTCTGGGTGGGAAAATAAGGAAGGTCACTGCATCTACTTGGCAAGATAGAAACACAACGTACTTTTGGAAGGGCAGAAAACCAGAGCCAGCATATCAATGTGTTTCTCTCTCACTGGCAGCTCAGCCACACGGGATGCTGAATAACAGCTGTACACACTCTGGTAAGAACTTCTCCCCCTTTGATTCCCTCCTGAGGCTGTGCCAATGTCTGCAAGGAAAAGGCAAGCAGCGAGCGTAGTGGGGCTGACCCAGATTTTTGCAGAGCTCCCCTTGCCAAACTTTCACTAGAGCTGACTCTTCTTGCAAGAATACTTAACCTCTCTGTAATACTAATGTTAGCATTGTTATTATTGCTCATAGTAGCAACAAGAACAACAAGAGAGCATAAAGAAATAGATTATGCTTTGAAAAGCCGACGATGCAATAGCTGCCACTTGGTGGTAAATGGTTACGAGGAGTTTTGAGTTATTCTGATGATACAAAACACAGTAAAAACCCAAATATCACAAATAAATACTGGCTTTTAAAGACTGGCTGATGTAGGCCTGCAGCTGTTTGAGAGGTGCTTCAGTTCCTTGCAGAGGATTGCCTCTCAGCCACTACATTCCCTACCAAACCTGAATCCAAAATCCAGAGATATCAAGTGGAGGAGGTTCGTTACTACACTGAGATTCAGCCTGAGAGGTTACCTAAAGAAGCTGTGGGACAGAGAATAAAGAGTCAAGATCTCTAGGCTCATCCTGACTTTCAGAATTTTAAGGAATTTAGCCCTTAATACATACTCAGAACTTGCAGTGTGAAGTGATTGGATGCATCTCAGAAGTCCTGGTCAGTACACCACAGCAGACATACCTAAAGAATCAGCATAGACACTAAGAAATTCCATAGGCCCCATCTGCTTCCTAAAGGACTTCGCAAACTGCTTCAATTACTGTTCTCTACTCCATTTCACTAACAGCCAGGTGGAGTAAAAAATACTTCAGCTTCCAGAAACTTGCTCAGAGGAAGTGAAAGCATCATGAGGGGCTGACTTTCAGACTGCAGCAAAGGAATAGTGACATGATGATGGACAGAAGATCCAGGAACAACCTTCTAGCTCTCTTGCCAAAACCACCAGCAACTGACAAACTATTCCAGTCCCCCTCTCCTGTAGGAATCAAGCATTTCATAGAATCATAGAATGGCTGGGTTGGAAGGGACCTTAAAGCCAATCCAGTTACAACCCCTGCCGTGGGCTGGTTGCCCCCCACCAGATTAGACTGCCCCATCCAGCCTGGCCTTGAGCACCTCTGGGGATGAGGCATCTACAGCTTCCCTGGGCAGCCTGTGCCAGTGCCTCTCCACTCTCTGATTAAAGATTTTCTTCCTAACATCTAACCTAAATTTTCTTGTGCTCTTCCCTTCTCAGGCAGCCTCAATAATATTTCACCTTCTAAGTGTCCCTAGGCAATGTCAGTGACTTTGGTTGAAATTATACTTAATCACACCAGATAAGATTCTGGTCAGATGTCCATAAGTGTGTGTGAGACTCGTCTGAATGACCTGATCACTAAGAATGGGAAAGAAAGAAGATGCTCAGAAGGTGACTGCCCATGAGCCGTCCTTGTGCTTTTGCCCGGCAGATTTTGCCCTTGGACCCCATGACAATAGGTTTGCCTGGCTATATCCAGCATCTTATGTTTCTCCTCATGAGCATTTGGATTAGTGAGAAACAAGTAATTCAGAGGGGAGAATTAGAAGAAACAGACTGAGGTCTGTTTCCATGAGCATCCACAAAGAGGGAGGCTGAGATAGCAACCTTCTGAGCTGATTTTAGCCACACACACACACACACAGGCACATAAGCTGAAGATCCACAAATACCCTTCCCCACCTCAACCTGCCTAGGAGCAGGCAGAGTGGATCCATCAACACTGCTGTATCTGGAAACATGAAAATGTCACACATTCTGATAACCACATTTCCCATCCTAGAATTGCACTGGTTTCTGTCTTGCTGTGATACTCAGGTCAGGGAAAGAAGAATACAGTTTTATGCCTTCATCCCATTCAGCAACCATGAGTTGTTAACCCTGCCCATCTCAGAGGAGATTTTTGCCAAGGAGTGAGAATGCCCAAGGGCATGCAACATGTCCTAAGTTGTACCAAGCTGTCCATGTTGAGAATCTGGCTGCAAGAATGGGCAGCTATGGTACCCAAGGGGCCTTGGTCATTCTCATGTGTGTTACCAAACAGATTTCAAAAGGAAAGAGCAAATCAAACCGAAGATGCTGATGCCTGGTGTGGTTTGTACCCTTGCAAGAAGATGGCAGTGTTCACTTCCTGCCAAGACTCTTCCTTTACTGGGTGAAATTCCCATCCTCCTTGGATGGCCAAGCTAGCTGAGAAGTGAAAGGACCATGTGCTGCTGGGCAACCATCCCCACAAACTCTCAGCATCTCTGTTATTCAGCAGGTAGCAAGGCCCGTGGATAGCCCTGCTTCCCTTAACGCTGGGGAGACTTAGATCACTGAATATATGTGTGCGATCAATTGCTGGCCACACTGGTGGCTGACTTTTTTTTTTTTTTTCCATATAACTTAACCTCTCGTTCCATAGAACAGAGAAAAGGCATGGAAACCCTTGGCACCCGTTGTGTGGCCTGATATTCTTTTGCCCACTAAATGCTCTCCAGGAACCTTTTACATCCTTGTGCTTCTTCTTCTCTTTACATCACTGTCTCTCTTTCTTCTTCTACAAGTACAGTGGGTCTGTCTCCATCGTAAAGCCCAGAGCCATTCAGGTACTCCTCATCTTTGTTGTACTGCTCTGGTCCAGAAGAAGGCATAGAGTTTTCAGAAATAGAGCCATTTTTTACATAACCTGGTAAATTCCGGTGTCCATTGAGGGTCCCTGGTATAAGTCTTGTATTGAGATGAAGGGCAAGTGCCCCTCTCGTGGCTACATTTGTGATGCTGGTGTGGGAAACCATTGGTCCATAACTGTAGGTTGTGCTCCCACTTCGTGCTTTCCTTTTAAAATCAAGTGCTAATGTCCACCTGCTCCATGACTTCTTTATTTCTGCTTGGACCTGGGAGACAAGGAGGAAAAAAAGCATGAGTGGAAGGAAAAGGAATAAGAGAGTCATCAGGAGGAGGCAATATCCACATGGATGGGAACTCCTTGGGGGGTGAAATTAGAGGGAATAACTTGGGTTCATGCTGCAGGGCATAAGGAACGTATCTGTAGCTGCATTTCACCTTTGAATCCATAAGCTTTGGCTATAGCAACCTCACATTTCTCCTAAGAACATAATTCTGATCTTTCCAGTGTGCATTCACTGATCAGCTAAGTTTTTATTATATAGCCAGAGGGAATTAAAGGAAACAAAGACAGCTCAGAAATAATCTGAAAAATTAAAGCTCACTGCCTGAAACAGAATAAAAAGTTCAACAAAGCTTGGCCTAACAAAAGAGCTTGATGATTAGACAGCTATTCTATCAATCCACTTTGATTCCTGACACAGCTCTGGTATTAAGAGGCACTAAACAGCACTTGTGCTGGGAAAAGAAAAAACAACAACACTTTCTTTTCCCCATTAGCTACTTCCAGTAGTTCATTAATTGATGCAGATTGATCTGTATGTCTTATATGACCAAAAGGAATGTATGAGCTTTCCATGTGGATGGACAGATCTTTCAATGAGTGCAAACTAGGGCTGCATCTCTAGAATAAGTGGGGTACAATGATGTACATCCACCTTACCATCCACATTTGGAACTAGCTTAACAAAGTTAAGACAAAATTAAGAAGCTTATGACTCTTACCTCTCCATTGCAAAAACAGTATATGATGGCAACGAAAAATCCCTAGAATGAAGAAGAAATAACACATCAGTGTTAATCTTGCTGCATCTGAGTGTCTGTACCCTGATAAGCATCCCTGTGTTTCTCTGAAATCAATGATGTCATAGCTTTCTGCATGTAATACGGGTAGGAAACCTTGCATTGTTCAGTAGCGCGTGAGAGGCAGACAGCATAGCCATTTTCCTGCTGACTACTGACAAAGAATGTAGACTACATAAATCCCCTGGGTCATTCTAACCTTCCTCTGTGCTGATCATCTGCAAAGGTTTTGAGGCAGTGGGAAAGCGGTAAGGTCTCTATCACTGGAGATGTGTATGAGCACTTTGGATACACATTTTCAGTGTTTCTCATGTAGATGATCCTGCTGTAGGGCAGGAGATGG
Organism: Odontophorus gujanensis; assembly: GCA_013399175.1. Classification (NCBI taxonomy): domain Eukaryota; kingdom Metazoa; phylum Chordata; class Aves; order Galliformes; family Odontophoridae; genus Odontophorus; species Odontophorus gujanensis. The sequence goes on from VXAB01006385.1 coordinate 176,053, forward strand.
TTCTGATATGGCTCTCCTAGCCTTGGCTGCAAGTGGGTAGGGCCAAACTGGTTGAGTGGGACCAGCAAAAAAATTCAGATGTGAGAAAGGCCAATTTTTTTTTGTTGGCCAATATTTTATCCAGATCTTGGTGGGGTTGGTGGTTATTTGATACCATCTGCATCCAGAAGGAATTGTGGAGGGGCATGAATGCAAGCATTGTCCCCATCTCCTTTACAGTTTCTCTAAACTTTCATCTGGTCAGACCCACCATTCACCTTTCATTATTCACACCAGTTGACCATGATGATAGACAGTAGAATGTAAGCCAAAAGTATCTCAGGGAAAGACATATAGTGCCTATAAAACACAACTCTGCTTGCAGATAGTTGCATATCCCTCCTGTTGTGCTTTATGTAGGACCAGTCCTGTAAATGAGGTGCATATTGCTCAAACCTAGAACTGAGGAATCAATTCACAGGGCTGAAAGACAGCTTGGGATAAGTAAATTGGAACAAATTTGAAACAACATGTCTCTGGATCTCTACCAGCTTATGTCTACTCTGGATCTACATAGATATTGTGGGGCAAGTTATCTTTCAACAGCAGCACACTAACCCTTTTTACACTCTGTTTTGCAAATATAAAACATACCTACTGCTAAAATATTGTCAAACGATCTTGTGAATGAAATTTGGCATACTGTAAACACAACCCTGTTTCCAAAGAGAACATTTTGCACCCTCATTTCCCTCTTCTCTGTGATGAATTTCTCACAGTTTGTGTCCGTAGTTTAACAGCTACAACACAGTTAACAGTTACCTGGAAAGAGTTGAACAGCATTTCATAGTGCATTTGAACTTGCCAAAGAATCCCTGACACGTCTGTGTATGGCATAGCCATGAAAACAATATAGTGAACGCCAAACAGAGGCATAAGGACGAGGGTAGATTTCAGCAGCTTCCTGTAGCAACAAGGAAAGAGAAAGACACAGAGGGAGTCAGTGGATGGAATGAAACCCCCACCAGGCCAGTCCACCTTGTACCTTGGGTGTCTGACATGTATAATTTCATTCTGGCTTAACATGTGCCCTTGGCTAGTCCTGTATATCTTACATTTGCAAAAGCATTGAATCATCTCCAGTTGTTTCTTCTCTTATGATGTCTGACAAAACCCTGTCCATCCTCCAGCACGTCTCCCTCTCTACACACATATCCCCATGTGATGCTGATGCAGGTACTGGAGATGAAGGCACCAAGACTTCTATGTCAGACTCAGAGGATCCACTATTTTGGGTCAGGAACATGGAAAGAAGGTGGAGGAGTGACATGGACCTAGACTCCAGCTGGACCTGTTTGGCAGGAGGGTTGGGCCACATGATCTCCATGGAGCCCTGCTAACTTCAGCCTTTCTGTAATTCTGCAATTCTGTCTGCTTATTGAAGCAAGACATGAAGGTCCACCCTGGGTTAGTGCCTTCTGTGCAATGATAGGGAAAGAAGTGCCCCTAGGAGAAGGATCGTGGTTGGTAAGAAGAGGTTGGTGCAGTAGGAGGTAAGGAGGAGATCATCACTCTTAGGGGGCATTTTGGATTGCAGCATCTCAGAGAGGTGGTGGATGCCCAGTTCCTGGGGACATTCAAGGTTAGGCTGGACGGGGCTCTGAGCATCTGGTGGAGCTGTGGGTGTCCCTGATCATTACAGGGGAGGTGGACCAAATAGTCTTAAAGGTTCCCTTCCAACTCAATGATTCTATGAGTCTGTGGTTCCCTGGATAGCTCCTGTTTGAAGAAGTCCATCTCAGCACAAGACCTATAGCAAGGGGTAGGAGTGAGCTACAGTGTAGCCCTGAGTACTTGGCTGGGTTCGCTCCTGAGGGAACCAGCCTTGCCTGGAAGTGATGCTAATTGAAGGATTAAGCCTGCTGCCAAGAGTTACAACAAGTCATCGAGTGCAGGCAATTATTGAGAGGCACAGACATCACTACCAGAAAGCCCTGGTACCATCTCTGTCCAGCCACTAGAAACCACTGAGGGAATGTAAAACATTAAGGAGCAGGCCTCATCCAAACCATAATTAATAGCAAGCTTCAGCCAGGGATAAATAAATAAATAGATAAATCAGAGCTCTGACAGGGCAGCAAAGGAAAATGGAGAGAGATTTTCCAGCCAAATTTCATTCCTGCTTCAGATGAAACATCTTGTGTTTGGAGAGTGAGATGGTAGCAATGAGCTCATGGTTTGTAGCCCAAATCACTCTCTTCTTCCCCCTCAGCATGTGTCCTTCTTGTCTGCCAGCTCAAGAGATGATCAAAAGACTCAGGAGCTCTCAAGCAGCTGAGGTGGCTCAGCAATCTTCTTTTTCTTTTTTGACTATGCTACAAATATCCTAAATTATCAAGAGAATAGGGCTGGCAGGACAAAGGGAAACAAAACAAATGGGGAAAGGCCAGATTTCCAGCAAAGTCTCAGGAAGCACCCAGGGAAAGGCAGGTTTAACAAACAGACCATGTTTTGCAAAGCACAGGAGGGAAATCAGCAAAAATAAATAAAACAGTAAACGTTTTAGGGGTATCAACAGCATAAACAATGCTTTTATTTTTGCACTCTTGGTTTCAGGCCAGCATAGTCACAACCTAACTGGCTGGAGGGACTGAACTGCTCTCTGTACTACAAGGCAAGTCCCGTGGGTTGGATTGGAGAAGCTTAGGGGAGGTTTAAATGGGTGGTGATTCATTCTGCGTTACACAGATGACATTCTTCTTGCCTTGTTTTGGATGTCTGCAGTGTCTTCAGCTGAACCAGACACACTGGGCTCCCTCGGTAGTCAAGTGGGGAAGCAGGGACTTTGACCCAAAACATGAGGTGGGTATGTGACTCACCTGTACTGTTGTCGTGAGTCACACCTCCCTGCATTTGTTTCCCGTAGCTTGGTTGCTAGGACTCTGATAATATTGATAAAAAGAATAAAATTTACCTGGAAGAGGAAGAAAAAGAAACAACAAATAAGTATAAGAGAGATTCAGTCAATGCTCATGTTGTCCATTCGGTGTCTCCCCCAAATGAGTCAAAGGGCTGTGACACACAGTGACCTTGTGATTGTGCTGTGTGTGAGCTGGAAGATCTTCTCCTACGCAAGAGATGAACACCCCAGGAAAGACTCAGTAGTTGGTGGGTGAGATTACTTTAGCTATGTTTAATCCAAAGGGTTTCAACAGTGAGCAATGGCTTTCTCCATGAAAGTGTATGCATCCCAGAAGAGAACACTGACATCTGAACCATCCAGCCTGAGCTGTCTTTTGCATGAAGCTGGCTTACAACTCTGTGTGGGCCATTTTAATGACCTTATAAACTTCTCAGTCTGAGTTTGGTGTCCAGGGAGAAGAGTGAAATTCAGTTATACCTGTCCCTTGCAGTCAACCCAAGATGAAGGTTGCCTTAGGCTGAGAGAAGATTTAGAAAGATGTTTTTCCATGTTTCCATGCACAAAAATAAAGAAGACTGAGGAAAAAGCATCACGTAGAAGACACAGAGTAGGCATAACTAGATGTGATAGATCAAGAACAAGAAGGGCAATATAACTTTCCGGAGGAGTATTTAGTGTGGACCAGATAAGGACAGTAGGGACAGCAAAAATATGCAGAAAATAATATGCTTGCTAGCACATCTCTGCTCAAATGCTCAACCAGGCTAACCCAGTCCACGCTCATGGTGAGCAGTGCAGGAAAAGATAATGTCTCATAGTTACACTGATACTTATTAGATGCAAGAAATAGGAAGATTTTGGAAGGATTCCTGGCTTTTTGGCTGTCCTTGGAGTTCAGTTTCACTGAGGCCAGGATTGTGCCTGCTGTTGCCCCACACTCACATTCATTCTTGGTGACTAAGTGAGGCCGCATGCAGAACCATTGTGTAAGCACCTATATGGCTGCATATTGCTGGGCTAATGCTGATGCCTACGGGCATCTCTGGAGGTTCACAGCAGTCAACTGACTTCTCAGATAACAGTACAGCAGCATTTCAAGGAAACAAATTACCACGCCACACACAGGCTCATAGTTCTACACCAGAAGGGATTATTATGGACCTCTAGTTCGATATCCTGCAAAATACAGCCCACAAGACCTCCTTGTATTCATTTTGGTTTGAGCTACAGCAGATCTGAGCTTCAGTGTTTCCATGACGGAGATCCTACCACAACCATGGGAAGTAGTTCCAATGGTTAATTATTCTCGCTGTTAAAACAAGTAGTTCCCTGAACAGCTGAATGAACATGGCCTGGTTTGCTATGGCTTTGTCTTCTGTGGTTGGATTCTTTCTCCTTTAACGAGGTGCAAGTTCATTTCAAACAGCTCTCCTTTGTGTTCAAAAGGAGTAAGGTCACATTACGCCCTTTTCCTTGAAGGGGCATTAGTAGAATTTCTCTCTCCTGTATCTATTTGACTGTTTTCACGAGGTTTGTGGGAATTTAACATCTATGCAATCCCATTTGGTTAGAATTTACAGACTGGCATAAAGGTTTTGAGAGAGGGATGGGTAGACCATGGGCAGAGAAGCACATGGCCTACAGGCATATAATTCATTTTCATTGGAAACCAATGTCTGAAAAAAAAAAAAAAAAAAAAAAAGACAAGCTTTATTTCTTGTATGACTTTTTCTAGCTTCAGACACTCAACAGTGGGATCTTGTTCTGCATATGTCCACTGAACTGGAGATACTTGACCTTATCATAGTCAGGAGGATAACTCCTTTGACTCTTCCTGAATCATGTGCTAAGTTTTAAATGAAATCCAGACAAATTAATAGCATTAAAGCTAGCAATAGAGTGAAGGGATTTCAAGCCCCTCAGCCTTTAAATTCTCTGCAAGTACATCCAGAAAATGCATAACTTAGTCCAGCAACATATGACTAGCCAGTGTGGGAATTGAAAAAGCAGCCAAGTGAACAATATGAACCCACAGAAATTAAACAGAAACAACCCACAGAATATTTCTGCATGATAAATAGCTGCATTTGCATATAGCCAGGGTACAAGCACAGCAGAGCCTCATGGAGGAACATTATTTTTACAAGGACGAGCCTCAATCGAGCTCTTTCTCCTCTGCTAATTGGGCTTTAAATTAAATGCAATGAGGTTGCTGGCATTCATCTAGTTGAACTATCTGAACTTCTCCTACTATTTCATTTCCAATGACCACGATGTGGTCTTGGTGACTTGTTTCTTCCAAGGTGCAGAATTGATTGCTAGAGCCAGGTGGAGAATTTCTACCAAAAGGAAATTATGAAGAAGAAAAAATCCCCCTCAAGTTCAATGCAGCTCACCTCATCACACATATGATCATATTCTGAAACTGTCCTGCTGTATATTTGCAGATGGGCTGGTTTTCTTCTCACCCACACTGAGCATACTCCAAGGCCTTCTGATTTTTGAATCAGAGCAAAGTACACAGAGATTGATGCAAAACCCACTGAGGACTATAGAGAGATTCTTACTGACTCCATTCAGTTACTCATGGTTGTATGTAAAGGGGAGTTAGGACACACAAGTGTGGAAAGCTCTTTGGCTTGCACTTATATAACTATCAGAAATGGAGTAATAGAGGAGGATAGAGAAAGACAGGGAGAAGAAAGAGGGTAATGCCTGAAAACTGAAAGCAGGTTCTCAAGCTAATTCGGACTCTACTCAAAACAAACATGTAACAACCATCTAGCTTTCCCTCATGCAGATTGTCACAGTGCTTCTCATTGCAGGTGTCTGACAAGAGTACTTGAAGAGAGTAATTAGAGTCAGTACTTACCACGATAGCTGCCAGGATGGGCACCTGAATAATCCATTTTAAATTGCCAGCACTCAAGTCCCAACACCTGAGAAGAGATTGACATCCCATCAGGAAACCATAGGTTACAAAGACCAGCAGATGCAGTGTCTCCTTGGGTAAATTGTCCCTGGAAGGACGAGGTTTCTCCAAAGCCTGTTGGGTTGGAAAGGCCTACCAGTAACCCTTCAAAGTAGCCCCTTTTCTGCTGTCACACCTTTCAAAACTGAAGCCCCTGTTAAGTGCACTTAAAGCTCTACTGTCTATACGGTGGAACAGCTCTTCTATAGGGCCTGCCCTATGGGCAGGACCCACCCTTTCCCACTTCTTCATTTTCTTAGGAGAAAAACATGCATCGAAAACAATTTGGTTTCTATGAAAGCAAAGGTGGCTAAGATGGGCTTTGCACTGGCTGAAATGGCCTAATACCACCCCTCAGCATAATCCTGAACACCTTTCCTTGGGGATCAGTCCTGCCAAATACATGGTGGTATGGATAATTCTGTTTTTTTCACATTCAGATTCTGTGCACTTCCTTCAACCTTGCTTTCATAGTGAGACCCCTTTCTACACAAAAACCTTTATCTTCTCTTCGTCTCTAGCCCTTATCCAAATGAAGACTGAAAGGGCAAGCTGTTGATGGCATGGACATTCACCTATGGTCTTCCATCTGCTGACGAGGGGCTGGACACTATTTCCTCCCAGGCATTTCCAGCAGCCATGGAATAAGGTCACTTGGTGTTAATTACTCTGTTTGAATTCTCTCCAACCACAGAGAGAGGAGTGCCACAGGCCTTTCTTTATCTGAGCCAGACAGCCCCCAGATGGCAGCTGCAGTTTTCATTTCATGGGCCAAACTCTGCCCAGGCAACTATTCAAGGAAATTGAGAGACGGGGGCAGAAAAACCACTGGTGCTGACTGAAAGGTTGTATGAGGACGAGACAGTGCCAATGCAGATGCGTCACAGTTCAGTCGCTGTTCTACCAAGTCTTTCCAAGCCTGCAGCTTAGGATTTTCCCCTTTGGAAAGCAGTCTCATCTTAGGCAAAGCCATATGAAAAGTTGTCTGTGGTCCCCTCAAATTTTGATGCCCTGCTGGGCGTGGATGAAACCTGTTGTGTGGTCAACCCTGAGCTGTGTGGTACTGGGGTCGAAGGTGGTTATGCTGAGCCTTGAGGGTTGGATGCTATGGGCACTCTCTTCAACTTAATGGAAGAAAATGGGGCCTTGGGGTGTTTGTGTAGGACCAGAGAAACAGCTAATTTGGTATATTTTTTCTGAAAGTGGCCAGAAGTTCATATTTAAGGTTAATTGGACTAGAGAATAATCATACTATTCCAGAATATTCTTCCAACAATCTGCAGTTCAGGATGACTTCCTGTGTCAGTATATTACTGAGTGCTTAATATATCTGGAGGAATTTATCTTCCATGAGTTTTACAAATCCTTCTTAGTCCTAAATCCATGTTGGCATCCACATCTCCTGCAGCAAGAAGTTACAGCTTCACCTCCTCTGACTGTGCTGAACCTCCTACCTCCCAGCTTCATGCAATGATTTCCAGTTCCTCTACTGGAAGGAGAAGTGAGTGACTCAACTCTGCCATGCTCTGCAGGTCAGTCATGATTCAGGTCATTCCTGTCTCAGCCTAGCTGTGAAAGAGTTTCCTTCAGCCCCACAGATAACATCTGCAGGTGTTCACATTCACCCAATTCTGTAAAATTCTGTGAAGCCAGGAAAGTTGCACCCACGTTAACCACATCTGTTTTCTAACTCAACAGTTTCCTAACTTCATAGAAGTAATTGATTCTGGTTTTACCTAGTTCTTTCTTTTTCCCTTTTGATTCACCCTCAAAGTCACCTATTCTGAAAACCCCACAAAGACATCACAAAGGAAAGAGAGAAAAGAAAATCCAACTGGACTTACTCTGTGTCAGCTAGAGTGGCTCTCACGCTGGCCCACGCTGTAACAAATACAGCAGGGAGTCCTGCAAAGAAACACAGATCAATGGGATCAGTTTGGAGCTGCAGTCTCGATTAGCATAAGATCAAGTGGAGAGGGATAGAGGATGGTGGAAGGAGTTTTTAGATGTTCAGGCATAATGTGGACAAGAAATGAATGATCTCTGTCACTCAGTGTGGCACGGAGGAGATGGGTTGATGGTTGGACTAGATGATCTTAGTGGTCTTTCCCAACTTTAACGATTCCATGATTCTATGATTCCATGATCTTGGTCTTCTATATCTCCTGTAATCCAGGATGGTAAACCATCCACAGGAAGGGATTATTTTATGGAGGCCAAATTGCATGGTCTGGACATGTCCACCCTACCGAAGTCTCCTGGCTTTCATAGATTCATAGATTCATAGATACATTAGGTTGGAAAGGACCTACAAGATCATCTCAAAACAGAGCAGCTTGTTTTCCCAAGCTGCCCACCGTGAACGGTCTTGATTTAGGCAACTTTCTGATTTATGTCTAGAGATGCCTATCTGGTCCAGGCCTGAGGTGGATTTGTCAGGATGAATCACCAATTTCCTGTGCCATGTTCTGGCTCTGCCTTACAGAGACGCAGGCTGTAGGACTTGAACGTGCTTGACTGCTCTAGACAACTTACTCAATTTGAAGCAGAAATGGTTTTCATACAACATGTCTTTCCAAACACATTTGTTCCTTTGCCGTGACTTCAGGTGAAGGTGGGTCTGGAATCAAGCTTGAAATGTATCACACCAGAAATGGCCTTGCATACACCAAAATGTTGCATTGAATCCTGAACACCTTCAAGGCAGCAACAAAATAAGGTTTGAGCATGCCTTTGGTATCTTTCCCTGAAGCCCTCTACAAGGCTCAAGCCTTCCCTTCTGGGGATGGAGAGCAGAGCTGAACAGGTGTGAACTGTGTGGTACCAAAAGGCTAAAAGACAAATCTTGTCCCATTTGATCTACAGGAATAGATGTGGCATAGAGCAAACTCACCTATGAGCCCTGACAGAACCAGTGTAAAAACTGCGCTGCCCTCTGCTCTATGGATAATAATAATTAATAAATATTTTTCAGTGGTCAACAAGACAGTGCCTGACTGATATATTGACCAGAGCAGTAAGAGGTGGCCATCAGCTGAAGGAGAAAATTCTGGAGGTGAATTTTTTTATTCTTATTTTGTTTTGCTTTGAATGAAATGCCAAGGGCCCTTTCATAGGTCTTGACTCTCATCAAATTTTCTTTGCTCCATTTTGATTTTTACTGGCCTGGATGGTTTAAAAGCTCTGCAAAGTATGAGAAACTTGCTGTATAGAGCAGACAAATGCTGGAATTCAGAGTAATACTTGCAAAATACTCTAGCCCAAGGTTAACTCCCAAAGAAACCATCCTCTTTTCAGCACAGTTACACTGGGCATCATCTTTTCCCTGCAAGAAGTAAAAGAATTGCCAATATCCAAATGCAATCTTCTATTTATTTTTTTAGGGTCCAGTTCTGCTTTATTTGTACAACTGAGTCCCCTACTGGCTTCCCTTAAAAGGCAGGATCAAATCCACAGTAGCTTCCACAAATTCCAGAAGAATAACCCCTTTCAGGTGGGAAAAAAAAAAATTAAAAAATAAATAAAGGCGACATTTATCACCGATGACTGTAAATATGCTGTTTGCAGCCTAAGCTCAGTGGGGCTCGGCGTGCACAGGCACACGCTTAACTTTCAGCATGCACTTAAGTCTCATTAGAGTGCTTAAAGACTTTCCTGACCACGGACGCTTTCCTGAGCTGGGGTGTGTGGCAGGGACTGTCTCCTGTACACGTGGACAACGGGGCCGTTATCTTGGTTGGAACCTTTAAATGCTATGGTAATGTAAGAAAGCGTAAATAATTAAACACAGAGCCTCACTCAGGTCCAGAGCAGCAGCTCTGCCTACAAAGATACATTTATAAGGAATGCACCCTGCTTTACCATCCCCTGTGATGGAAAGAAAAAACCTATTGCATTGGGAACCTGTGAGCATGCTGAAGAGGAGGGCTTGGGGAAGGTGATGATTTATTCTAACAAGCACTGTCTATTTCCTTGACACTGTTAAGAACCTGTCTATGAAAAATACATGCGTGCACCGAGATCCAGGCTGAGCTACCAAAGGCTTGGATTGTAGATATCTGTGACTTTGCTGATAACATTGGTGGTATCCTCATTTCCACCAGCTGTCTGTGCTCAGAGTTTTGCTGCCCGCCTGTGAGACTGCAGTGTTCACCCATTATGGTGATGCTCTAAATATGAAAGATGGATTGTTTCGGAGATTGGATGCACTGGACACATACTTGTTCCTCCCTAGTCTGTCCTGTACTTCAGAAAGGACACTGTTCCCATTCCTAAAATCCTGTGTTGTGTTCCAGGTTCCTAGCAACAATAAAATATGCTGGCACCGGTTTTATTGCTACGTTTACCTTTGTGCATCTCAAACGTGACTCTATTATACTGTGATCATAAATATTCTTACATTTACAGAAAATGGAAGGAGTCCTCCCTTTACCCTGTCTGCAGATGGTGTTTTTAGTGGTGGAGTCACCATCCCTGGAGGGGTTTCAGAACCACGGACGTGTGGCACTTGGGGACACAGTCAGTGGGCATGGTGGGGTGGGTTGGGTTGCACTTGGTGATCTTAGAGGTCTTTTCTAACCTTAGTGATTCTATTTCTATGATTGTAGATTCTCTTCACGTGTGGATTTTGGGCCACCAGGTGATTTCTTGAACTCAACCACTTTTTTCCACAATGGTAATCCAGATCATAAGATGGCAGAGTCAGAAGGTTCATTTTTCCCCCCAGAAATTCTCTTACTTTCAGAGGGGGATCACTAACTCCTAGGTGTCTCCACGTGAGAGCAATACCCTGAGATGGACCATCTCTGCTGCTAAACCCATAGATAGGAGAACCATTAACCAGAACACCAGGACTGAGCACACTTCCAAGTCAGACTCAAGCAAGTGCCCATGAGGATACAGCTCTGCAAGGAAGACATTTGTGATTAAATCCATTTGGCCAAACCTCCAAGGGAAGGACAGCATGTCTTCCAAAAGCTCGTGACCTCCTTACTGGCTGTGTGTGCTGACAGATGCAGGAGCAGATGGGTGCACGTGCATCCTCCCCATGCCTACAAACACTGTGTGCATGACTGGGCGGCCATGCCGTGAGTGACTTCTACAGAATCCACATTGTATGCGCTGTGCATTTCCAGTCAACACACACAGTGTGTACAATGCAGGTGCTATATAGTCAGGTATGGAACAGGCTGCCCAGGGAAGTGATGGAGTTGCCATCCCTGGTGGTATTTAAGGGATGTGTGGACATGGTGCTTGGGGGTATGGACTGGTAGCATTAGGTGGATGATTGGACTTGGGGTTCTTATGGGTATTTTCCAACCTACGTGATCCTATGGTACTAAGATCTACCCATCAGATAGAAAAGATGCAAACCTCAAGCTAGACAAAGTCTAGTGGCCACCCCAGCCATTTTTCTTGCATGCTCACCATCCACATGTCTTCTGGCACATAGGTAAGTGGTGCAAGTGTCAAAGGTGTAAGTAAGAGAGGCAGATGCAAAGTGTTTGCTGGGAGAGGGAAGCTTATGAATAAAGACCTTATGCAAGTCTGGAGAAATCTGGTCTCTGTTCCCTGCTATTTGAGAACTTTCCTGAGTTACAGTGAGTGCTTTCTCAGTTACTCTCTTTCAAAGTCTTGTCAAAGTCTCTCAAAGTCCTCATATCAAACTAGATCAACAACACTTTCATATGCATCTTGCTTTGTTGGATACTTTCAGGCAAGGATTATTTCTGTGGAGATAAATGCGTAGGGCTTCCCATCATGTTTCAGGTTGGGTATTAGGATAAATTTATTCTCAGAAAGAGTGGTAATATGCTGGCAGAGGCTGCCCAGGGCAGTGGTGGAGTCACCATCCCTGGAGGTAGTCAAATAATATGGAGATGTGGCCCTGAAGGGACACAGTGGTCAGTGGGTGTGCTGGGGATGAGCTGGAGTTGGACTTGGTGATCTTAGAAGTCTTCTACAACTTTAGTGATTCCATGATCATGAATTTTTGGACTTGAGTACCTCTAACAGTAACACACGGATCTGTTGGTCTTGTTCAGGTCTCCCTGCAACACTCACTTGTGCTGTAGCTGAAAGTCAGTGCATTCCAGCCAGAGGAATTAACGTGGTGTGAAGGAAAAATGCCAGTGGAATCAGCTTGGGTTTTCTGGCTATTGGTCATGCTTCTTAGACTTCCTTCATAAAACAGCTGCATGGAACTTGAAGACTGCTGGAGAATTTATTGTTGCCCATAATACCATTATTTATTTATATATTTTTGTTGGGTGCTGGCAAGAAACACATTCCTTTCTGCCATCGGTGCCCCCTCTGCAACTGCAGGAAGGGTGCTGCTGACTTCCATGAAGCTGTGCTCCTTTGTGCCAGTGAGGACATGGACTGAAAAGATCCAACTGAAACCTTTGGGCCTGGTTTCAAAGACCAACTTCTGTTCTGGTTTCTTCTACAGACTGGAAATAAACTGTTGTAGGACGATCTTTTCTTCCCCTCACCTTGGAAATTTCCAAGCAGGATAAATCCTCCCTTGTTTATTGTTGTACAAGGAGGAAAAAAGAAATCCAGTTTTTGGGGAGAATGTCCTTTCTATACCTATGTGCAATGTCATGATTATTTATCGCTGATTCCCTGTCCTTCACTGCTGTGGTATGGGCAGGATCCAGTGCCCGCTGCAGGGAACTGGAGTTTTTCCACTGACTCCAGTGGCTCTTGGATTAGGTTGCCCTTTCCAGTGCCCAAAAGCTATCAAAGCAGTACGTCTGTGCGGGTGTGTGTGTGTACATTATCATGCTAATCAAAACAAAGCAAAAACAAATGCGACGGGAGGGATCGTATGTTCTCATTCCAGAGGAATTTAAATGAAGCAACCTCAAACTTTTGGAAGCACACAGATGATGGGTGTTGTGACAGGTGTGACTTCAGCTTTGTGGTCGCTCTGATAAAATGATTATACTCTGGCAGTGGTTGGAAGAATTAATGAGAGGAACCCATGCCTGTTAGACTGTTTTTTTGGCTGCGTTATGAGCAGCATCAAGTTGGTTTTTCTCGTTAAACATATGGCATTATTTTCCAGCTGCTTCCCCCTCTTCCAGAGCTTGCTCTGGGGAACTGCTTCTCCAAGTCTTCTCTGTACTGTGCAGTGACATTTTCTGAGAAGTAAATTTTACGTAGCTTGAAGGTTTGGAAGAGGGTGTGGGGTTTTGTCTGTTTGCTTGTTTTGTCTTAAAAAAGAGTATTTTCTGTCTCAGAGCAGATGAGTTAAGAAATCCCCTGTCTCCCAAATCTCTCTATTTATTTATTTATTGCCCCACAAACCTACACACTCAGCTTTGTCTGAGAGATGGATGCTCACTCTGGAATGACTCCCATCTTTACTATAAGGCAGCACTGGTTGTTTCTGGCATATGAATATGAGGTTAGCAAGGAGCTTTTGGGGAAGGAGAAAGGTTGAAGAAAGTCCTGCAGGCTGGTGAATCACTTGCATGTTCACACAATCATTTGTGTTGGAAGGGACCTTTAAAAGTCATCTAGCCCAACTCACTGGGCGAAAAAGTGCCATTCTCCCTAAACTCAGATTTGCACCATCATCTGGCTTGCTTGGATCTCCACTGTTATATATGGTGCCAAAGCAAAATAGCAACCTGCCATTAATTCCTTGGAGTCCTTCCTAATATTTCTCCATGTTATACATCCATCATTTCTTCATACATTCACAGATTGTGGATACCTACACCCTGGTTTGCCCAAATTTTTAGGTATGCCATGGTTCATTCAGCACCCAAAAGCTTGGGTTTTCTTCTGTAAGAAGTCAAGCCCTGGAAAGGGGGTGGTCCTAAAATGTAGTCAGGATGTGGCCAGATGCATTTTGGAGCCTGAAACTGGGAAGTGGCCTTGGGCCATATAGTTCAGAGGTAACCATGGATATCTCTGAGAAGGTTTTTCCTGCTGTAAGCTCCACTGAAGACTCACACCCCATCATTTGTAGCTATGTCCTTCAGGATCATTTAAGTTTCCTGTCTCCCTTCCAGTCCGCATGCTTCAGACAATGGTGGGCACTGTTTTTATTGTCCTCAGTCTACCCACACCTCGTAACTCCTTGCAAGCCAAAGCTTAAGCCAGAAGTGAACAAAAATTTCATTCTCATCTGAAATGTCTGTGCCCCACAATGCCTTCCACTAATGAGCATCCCGTCTGCACCCACATCCCTCCCCTTTCTCCTTCCTCCATGAAAAGATGTCTGGGTTAAAAAGAAAAAAAGTTTTCCCTACAAACTGCAGGCTTCCACTGGTGTTCCAGCATACACAAAACCTCAGGAGCTTTTTACAGCCACTGAGATCAGAGGTAGGAAACTGGAGCTGAGCTCTGCTGTTGGGAGCAGATGCTCACAGTTTCATACAACTTTCCAACCCCTCCAGCTCAACGTTGGTTTCCCAGGAGGAGACACTTGGCAGAGCTGGGGATAACTCAGAGAAGGCACTAAAAGCAGTTCATATGCATGCATTTGCTGCTCTGAAAAGATGGCCATGTGTCTCCAAGCCCAGAGTGATCCTTCCAGAGATTCTGGAAGGATGTTTGAATACCACAATTTAGAAGTGACAGAAGATTCATGACAGAGCTTACACGTCCTTGCAAGAGCCACCGTATCTACTTACCCCAGCCAAATAACGTGAATCCCCAAAGATACTTCTTCTCTGAGAAAAAAGCCATGAAGATGAGGCTGTGGAGATAGAGCCCTTCCACCAGAATCCAGTAGTAATTGGTTGCCAGGAAGTAGAGGAAGAAGGTAACTGCTACTTTACAACCCACCTGCAATGACCAACAGAAAGTTGGGTTATGCTAGAAACGGTGTGAAATTCTTGTTCTACATAAATCCATATTTGCCAAGATGGGCTGAGAAACAAGGAGAAAGGAAGAAATAAATCAGAACATTCTCCTGCAGAGTTTTTACAAGGAGAGGCATTAGTGCAGGAAGGGATGAACAGTTGAGAAGAAAACTTCTCCTCAGTTTGACACCAGGTCCTCAATATCAAGTCCTCAAGAAGATCTAGATGACATTCTCAGACATATGGTCTGATTTCTGGGTAGTCCTATGTGGAGCCAGGAGCTGGACTTAGTGATCCTCGTGGGTCCCTTCCAACTTGGCATATTTGATGATTCTATGATTCCAGGTGAGCAAAGAGGTGTAGAATGGTGTGGATATATGTGGGTGGATACGTGATACTCTCCCCCAAACCCAGAGATGAGAGGCTCACCCACCTCCTAGTGTTTCTGTGCTTTATCCTTTTCCAATGACTCTTAGCCATGTTAATGAAAGGAGTGGACAAATCACCTTGGGCTGGGTGAGCTGGTTCAAGTCACAGAAGCTTATCTCAGTTATCCGTTTACAAAATAAGGTGTGCATCCTAACACAGAGTCGACAGGCACAGATCCCTGGAGGGGTCTGTGGCATGACAGCTGTCTTTGGAGAAGCAGTTAGTGCTGTCTGCTGCGGCACAACTGCTGTGATTATTGCCACTGAACAAACACCAGACAATAGGGCTGCTTGTAGCCAGGTCCCTGGTAGTAGCATGGGCTGTGAAATGCACTTATGAAGCCAAAAGAACACACACACAAAAAGCTTGTGTTGTGGGTGGCAACACCCCATTGGTGGAGATGCTCTACTAGTGTGTTTGAGCTAGCTCCAATTTCTTTTTAATTATTTTTGTGCATTGAAGGTAATATTTGATCTTAATAGACATCTCCCCTACATCTGCAGCATCCAGCAGTTTGTGGATAGCAAGGACCAGTCAAGGGAGATCTATGGTGAGACCAGAGATGAGAGGAGTAGACAGTTTCAGCAGGCGGGGACTACTTTGAAACCTGAGGATAGCCTTGATTCTAACAACCACATGGACAATGCAGATATCTCCATCTGAGCCTTCTGTGCAGTAAAGATACACAAGTACTTCTGGAGTCAAGTTCACCCGACCTCACTTAAGTTTTTACTGTGGGATGTGATGAATCATGCTCTTTTCTGTTTGTGTTGATCTGATTTCTTTTGACCACAGAGGGAACCTGAGGTGACAAGAATGAATGAAGATGCGTCATTTGCAGATATCTGCTTTCATGCAGATGAATCCTATCCTTTCTCTTGTGGGCAAATCCTCCACTGACTCATTTCAAAGTCTTTTATCAGAGATGGAAATGAAAACTCGTAACAAGATCAACCAGTTGTGGTTTGATGCAAAGTTAGAGGGAGGTGAGATATCTACTTCTGACTTTCTTCCTCACAAGATATCTCCACTCCAGCCCTGGAATTAGGGCCAAAAGTCTTCCAAGACACCAGAATCATAAAATCATTTGAGTTGGAAGGGACCCTTAAAGGCTATTTAGTGCAAGTCCCCTACAATGAACAGGGACACCCACAGCTCCATCAGGAGCTCAGAACCCCATCCAGCCTGACCTTGAGCGTCTCCAGGGATGGGGCATCCACCACCTCTCTCAGCAACCTGTGCTATGCCCTGAATATTAGTTTGATGGTACAGATGTAACAGCACACAGTATTGCCTCTATGGCTCACACAGAGAGGACCTCCCACGTGGAAGATCAGCTAAAAACCCACTGCAGTAAAAACGGATGAGGTCCGACCTCTCGTTGAAAGGGGTGAGGTGTTGGACAGAAAGGACAGAGGTATGAGGCTGCTGTGGCAATACTCACAAACTGTGACTTATCTGCTGGAGGTGCTTCAGTAATGGATTTCAGGTCTTCCTCAGAGATCCGCTCCATCTCCTCCAAAGCTGACCCAGAGTACAAGACCGCGTCCTTCACAAAGATGCTCACGGCTCTCAGCATGAAGGAGACAAACAGGTGCATGTGGATGTAGTTTCTAGTGCAGTGCAAACGCCTGGCATGGAGGAGAGGGGTTGGAGTGGGTTAGCCTGTCTGTCAGACAGATTGAGGGTCACCTCTGCTTCTGGAGAGCCCCATACCATTGACTTTGTGTTAGGACAACATGGTACCCATACTCATTCCATAAAATCAGAGAACCGTACAACGGTTGGGTTGGAAGGGATGTTGAAGTCCATCTAGTTCCATCCCCCTGCTTGTGGGCTGGTTGCTCCCCACTAGATCAGGCTGCCCAGGGCCCCATCCAAACTGGCCATGAGCACCTCTAGGGATGGGGCAAAGCTCTTGTTTCTCACTAGGAACTTTCAGCAAGAAACAAAGATGTATTTTGTTTCTATTGAGCCCAGGTGATGAGGACGCATGCAGTGGGCTGCGTTCCATGAGTCTACAGATACAGGATGCAGTGAGCCAGCATTAGCTGTGCAGTGTACAGGGCATGAGCATCCTTGTGTGCAGCATGTGCAGTGTTCAGTGCATCTGCCATAAGTGTGCATCAGACACATAGCTGTTTTCCCAGATATACAGGCATCAGGCAGGATATGTGCACAGCTCTCACTGATACTAAGGCGTGTATCTCTGTCCCTTCCACAGGTGACTCCTCCAAGAACTCCATTCTTCTGATAGAGTTAAATCTGCATTTAAAGACTTCACACTTATCTATCTGCATTCTGTGTGGAGGAAATGGGCTACAAATACTACAGAGCTTGTGGACAATAAGAACCTTGCAGTTTCTTGTAGTGTAAACTGCTTATTTTGGTGCCCATGCCAAATTCCATCCTGGGCTTAGCATCTATGTTGTGTTGGGCTGTTTCTTCTGATTGCCATTGCAGACATTATCCACTGGTGGACATGCTGTACAGTTTTGGGGCTCCACCCCAGGAATGGCTGCATTGCAGCTGCAGGTGAATAACCCCACAAATGCTGATTGTAAAGCGCTTTAAGATCCTTTTGGGGGAAAAGCTGGATGGTAAGAAATGAACTGAACGCAGATCCATAAGGCGTGTTTTAGAAACAGTGATATTGCCTTTGGGGAGAAGACGTGAGCACAAATTGGTGAATGGATTTTTACCCTCTTTAATCCCCAGTTCTAAAGTCAGAAACACAAATATAATCATATTTGCACTAATAAAAGACATGTTCTTTCCTCTTTGGGAAGAGCTAACTGTTGTTTCCTGTACTATTGTAGTCCAAATTAAGCCAAGTGGAATATGTTGAGGTATAAATGAAGATAGGTTTTGCTCCCTTCGTTTGAAATTTAGTTTCAAATCCAGAAACTCTGGATTATATCTAAGCAGGAATGAAGTCTGTCTGCTGCTGCTTTGATCCTTGGAGCAAAGATTCTCCACCTATCTAGTTTGGGCTGGGAGGTGACAAAGTGATGCCTCTTGAAGCTAGGAGCACTCATGCATACATGGACATCGAATATTTTATTAGTCTTGCCAATGTTGTGCAGAAAATGGAAGAAAGGAGAAAGGGTTGAGAGGGCAGGAGGTTGGTGGCCTTTGTGGGGTATGGTTGGGTTTTAGGATCATGCCTCCAGGAGGGGTCTGCAGACCCTTTACCTTGTGTGTTTCACAGACTCAGGCACTGGGATGCTCTGCTATCCAAGCAAACCCTTTCAGCCTCCTTTTGCTCACTACAGAGAGGTCTGAACACTTACGAAGCCAAAAGGGCACACATTTTGTACCAGGTAGCATGTCCCCAGGGTCTAGCCTATGCTTGCATGGTGGTAGCTGCCAGGTTCACCTGCATACACCACATGGCTTTCTGTTGCATGGAGAACTTTCCTTAGCAGCTGCTGTCTCAGTGCTGCTGTCTGCTACGAGAAATGACAGCCAAAGGGAGGAAAATGTGGAGTTTGTGGCACTGGGTTCTAGGGGTTGGGGCCCTGCTCTACCTGCTCAACAGATATGGGTGCCCTGAGGACATATTTTTGCTGTGAACCATAGAATCATAGAATAGTTTGGGTTGAAAGGAACCTCTAAGATCATCCAGCTCCAACGCCCTGCTGCAGGCAGGGTTGTCAGCCACTAATGCTGGCACGGGATCAGGTTGCCCAAGGCCCCATCCAGCCTGGCCTCGAGTACCTCAAGGGATAGAGCATCCAAAAGTTAATGAGACTTTTCATCCTGCCTCTGGTCATGATGGCAGAAAAAAACATGCAAAAGGCAGCTCAATGGCCGGGATGGTGCAGGTTCAATATTTAGGGACAGTGGAGAGGGCAGGCAGAAGAGCAAGTGGTCATTTCTAGCTCCCTAGGTACAGGAGCAGAATGGGGAGACTGGAGGACTCTATTCAAGACTTGTATACATCCAGGGTTCCCTTCAACCACTCCTTCTTTTAATAATGTTTGGGTTTAGAGTGGCATTTCCCTTATGAAACCTTAACCACCTAAAAATTACCCATCCAACTCTAAGGACAATTAGGAACAGAAAACTCTACATGGTATTCCAAGTGAGACAAGTCTCTTCCTGGAGGTGTTTCCCTTCCCTTTTGTTATTAAGTTGGTCTAGATAACTCCACTGCAGACAAGGGGGAGAAGTTCAAACATCCCTCCCCTCATCCCCCAGAAATTTGACCTAAGTGGCACTGACACAGCCCAAAGCACAGATGCAACCCTTTGTGGCTAGCTGAAATAGCACACATCATCCCAATTTTATCCTTTAGGAAAGCCCAAGGCTTTTCTAGTCCAGCGACAACTCGCTTAGGTAAAAACAGAGCCGCCTACCTGAAGTATCCCAGGATAAGGACAGCAACTGTGAGGGATCCCAGAGAGATGGAGTATCCAACAGTATAAATCAAATAGAGGCGATCAAAGACCTCCTGCAGTACAAATGATGGAAAAAATAGCGTCACATTAGAACGCGTCCTCCTGCATCGTAACGCATCCACTGTAGCAGTACAGAGATTCTGGTTATTGTACCTGTTGGGGTGCAGATCTCTGGGCTTGGGAAACTCTCTAATCACACCTGATGTCATCTTTCGGACATTAGAGCAGCTTGGGAAGTGGAATTTCTCTTTCCTAATGGCTGGGGGGAGCTGTGATTTTTGCAGTGGAATAGTGACGAAGATGGGAGTTTTGCAGCATTTTCATCCCAAAGGAACCCAAAGCGCCTTACAAACTCAGCCAAATCCAGAGATGACTTGGCAATTTTTGCTCAAATATAATGCACACTGACCTGAGATGTTTGCTGGAACAGCAATGTTTAGTTGTACGGCTGAGCCATACTATTGTTGATAGACTGATGGCCAGGCTGGTGGAGTGTCAGCTTCCCACTGAAAACATGGGGAGGGCATATTTTGGCTCAGGGGTGTGAGAAGAAATCACTTCCATTTGTGTTTTTTGCTGTTTTAATCTAAAGCACCCTATGACTATGGCTATCCAATGCAGACACAACTTTAGCTTGCCAAAATCCCATCAGAAATGGTCCTGATCACAGAAGAGCTCACAGCCATTAATCCTGCAGTTAGCTGCCTTGGTCCTCTGTATTTTAGAGCTGGGCCTAGAAACCCTCAGCTTTCCATTAGAATTTGAGATGTTTCCCTTCATTCTGTAGCTGGGGCACGTGTCTTAATGTGAGGATTACTGAACATATCTGCCTGAAAAGGGTTAAAACGCTTGCTCCATCCTGGCTCATGCTGCCTTTCATCATCTGAACTCAGGAATGAACTCCAAAGAAACCAACCAATTCAGCATCTTTCTCCTCGCTCCCTCCTCCTCCACCCCCTGCCTTTCCCTCACCCCACCCGCTGGGCTGCAATAACATTCGTAACACTGGGCTCTGAATGACAGCTCTGATTTTGATTTGAGGCTAGCAGTGCTGTCCTGGAATGCAAAACCTCAGCCCTATTACATCAGAATCCCCAGATATGTGAATGTTTCTTTGCGGTTTTCATTGGTAGAGTGGAGTGCTTGCCAATATTAATCTAGTGTGGATGTGTGTGCATGTATATATGCATATGTGGGAACAGTAGGCACTAAAAAGGGAATAGGAGCAGGCAAGTGAGTTTTAGGAAAAAAAAATATTATAATAACTTGCTCACTTCAAGGCCTGGCGCACTTCTCCAGCTGCCAAATTGGGGTCTTCTTTTGAACTGTGAAACTTTTGCCTCCATGGTGAAAGTTAAAAAAAACCAAAAACCTTACTCCAAGTTTTGGATTCTTGGTCATTTGGCAATTCTGAGGCGTTACTACGCCCAGCTGAACAAAAGCCTCCCTGAGCCCCATTCAGAAATTCAACCGGAAAGATCCACGTTCCTATCAGACAACGACACCATTGTAGCAGCAATGGCCTTGGGAAGGGCCTGCTGATTGGCTGGCAGAACATTTTCGGAGGCTGTGGTTAATTCCTCTGATTAACCACAGGGCCTCTTTTTGAAAGGATGTCGAATCAGAACTGCCAAGACATACACATGCGTGCATGCATGCACGCTACACTGCCTGCTTGCAGGCGTAGGTGCTGCGTATCTCATCCAGTGTCCCAACAGGGATCCTCCAGGGAAGGTTAATTTTTGGATGGGGTATTTAGGACCTTGGGGGAAAGCTGAGAGACTTCCCACAGTGCTGAGATTAACCTTTGAGAGGGCAGCTCCTGCTTGCTAGTTTCCAAGGGTGCTTGTCCTTGGGAATGGTGAGACCTGGATTCACCCAGGGAAAAAAGAAAGGGCAATTCCAGGTCTCACTCATCTCCTAGCTCAAGGGAGGTCCCAGCTGTGGAAACTGAAATGCTGAATCAGGGAAGGTCCTCCAGGTAACAAAACACTGAGTCATCTGCCAGCTGAAATAACCACCTTCATGGTTTGAGAAACCTCTTTTTCAAGCTAAGATGAATGGAAGATCAAATAATTCACAGAAGACCACAGAAGTCATGTATGGCCAAGCCAAGGACATTACTTCCATAGGTTGCAGACAGTGTGCAGATGGTCCAATAGACCATCCTGCTACAGGAGTTCCACGTGAGGTCTCTTGTAAACCTACCCTGAATGCACATTGACCTTCACTGGTCTTCTACCAACTTCTTGCAAGTGGCAACCCAGCCTTCAGAAGTGGGGCCTTGCCACCCCATCGTATGCTGTTTTAGAAGGTGTGACATTTGAACCCACGCCATTTAATTTGACTCTTAATGTAATCCTTCACTATTACAACTTGTTGATGCATGCACATTGGAAAAGGAGAAGCTGAAAAGAAACTAAAGACACCAGAAGGACATAAAACCCCCCTCAAGATCTGTGATGCTCATGGTTTGCCTTATTAACAAAATGTTGTAAAATTCACAAAGTAATAGCAGGATTAGGGAATATCAGTTTCACAGCTGGTGTCCTTGAATGTTGGTGCCTGCCTACTCCATCCCATGTTCTGCTGGGATTGAGATAGTGTTGAGGAAGGTGTGGGATGGATCTAATCTTCCTTCTTTCTTCTTCCCAAATTAATACTTTGAAGATGTTCTCATTGCTGAGCCACTCACAGTTGTTTCTGGAGGAATCTGGATAGGATAAGGCGTTCTGCTGTGGCCAAGTTGCCTCTGGGGTTCATTAAATGACTTCCCATCATCAAGTCAAGCACTACATTTCCTCTCTAGGTCATGGTCTGTGGTTCACTCAGGCATTGTACACAGCCTATGATCCCTTCCTTTCCCCCATGCTCTCTCCATGAATTACAAAACTCCACCAGACCACAGCCATCTATCTTCTATCTCCAGGTGAACTGATCTGCAGTAAATCAGCCCACCTGCTCCTTCCCTCTCCTCCTCACTCCAGCCATAACTCAGAGACTGATGAACCACGAAAGGCCTAAGTACTATTTCAGATGTATTGAGTGCTAAACCTGTAACAAGATCTTCCTTTCTCTCTTCCTGTTGGTATGGTGGGAGACTTCCTCTCTGCTCCCTTCTGCATCTCAGCTTTCCACCAGCCTGACCTCAGGGTAGGAACTTCACTACAGCCTAATGACTTTGGGAGAACAAGGAAGAAAATAGAGCTGGAGATGGCTTCTATGTGAACTCAGAAAGTGCGTGGAGAAAAAAAAAAAGAAAAAAGAAAAAAACTAACAACGAAACAAAATAAACAAAACCAAGCCACCACGGGCACCCACAGGCTGCATATGCCCCCTCCCAAAAAGGTCTCTGCATTCTCCTCTCCCTGTGGTTTGGAAATCTTTCAGGTGTGTGACCCTCAGAGCAATTGGCAGTCAGGTTTTCATACAGTGCTCAGGGCTTTATCTGACTCCTCATTTGTCCGCTTTCACTGATGGAGAGGGCAATTTGTGTTGATCCGAATCCAGAGGAAAACTGTTTTCCTCCACAGAGCTCAGAGCTACATCAGAGAATCGGGCATGGGGCTTTAGGGCCCCATTCACTACAAAACCATGGCTGTGCTTTCCCTCTTGCATTGCAGCCATTGTAGGACAGTCTGTGTAAAGAATACTTGTGCTCCCTCAATTTTTAGTATGAATACATGAAGTTCCTCACAGTGGATGTGGTTCTCTGGTTTGATTTTAGATAGCTATTGTGTGGATGGCTCAATCAGTTCTGACCACCTGAGGTCCAGTGAGCTGGAAGAAAGAGGTATTTTGGGCTGCAGTTCATCAAAAAACCATGCAGTGAATCACCAGGTCCAACCACCATGTTCATTCATAGAATCACAGAATCCTTAAGGTTGGAAAAGACCACTAAGATCACCAAATTCAACCCCAACCCATTCCCATCATGCCCATTGACCACATCTGTCAGAGCCACATCTTCAAGGTTCTGGAACACCTCCAGGGACGGTGACACCACCACCTCCCTGGGCAACCCTTCTTTCTGAGAATAAATTGTTCTTAATATCCAACCCGAACCTTGTCTGGCACAGTGTGAGGCCATCACCTTTGGTCCTATTGGTGATACCTGGGAGCAGAGGCAGACCTCCACCTCACCACAACCTCCTTTCAGGGGGTTGTACAGAGCAATAGGGTCTCTCTTGAGCCTCCACTTCTCCAGACCAGATAATGGTTCCCATCCATTCAAGTCTCAGATAAGAGTCTTTGTCACTTTCAGGACTCAATATGTGACCCATCATTTCAGACACATAAGTGTCCTACCTGGTTTCAAGCTGCTTTTATGAAAGCAAATAAGTTTCATATAACCCCAGACTGGATCAGCCATCACCATGCAGATGTCTCTTACTCCAGGACATTTCATTTAACCCCAGATATGAACATAACGTATGTTTCAGCTGCTGGTCAAAGCCTTGAAGGCTTTGATATTTGTGTGTCCTGTTACCTTCCAGTGATGCAGGGAGAGACAGGGGTTGTTGGCACAGACTGAGAAATTTGAATATACGTCTCTGTGATTGTATGATTTATCACCTTGGTGACTGGTGGCGAGTTACATCCCAAATATCATTTTATTGCACCTTGCATTCAATTTTCAGCTTTCCCTCTCCTATGTGAGATAATGCAAGACTCTACAACATTTCTGCTGTGAAGCTGAAATGGATCCAGTGGTCTTCTGAGGAGGTGGTGGGTTGTGCTGAAGGGTCGGATTACCAGTGTGTTAGGACAGAAAAATACGTAAGGACTTCCCAGATCAAGTATCTGCAGACATTGTGAAAGCTGCTGATTCAGACATTGGTAATGACATGTCTGAAATTAGGAGGGGCAGCATTTTACTGTTAAGAATGATCTATCACTAGCTCAAAATACTACATCTCCTCTCCTCTCCTCTCCT
>VXAB01006386.1:0-58920 GCA_013399175.1 Odontophorus gujanensis
GCCCTGTGCTGGACTCTTTCCAGAAGATCTATGTCCTTTTTGTACTGGGGAGCCCAGAAATGGACTCTAGATTAGGCCTCGTCAGGGCAGAGTAGGGGGGGAGGATCACCTCCCTCGACCTGCTGACCACATTCTTTTTAAAGCATCCCAGGAAACCATTGGTCTTCTTGGCCCCCAGGGCACACTGCTGGCTCAAGGGCAACCTGTCATCCACCAGGACACCTAGGTCCCTCTCCTCAAGGCTCCTCTCCATCAGGTCATCCCCCAACCTGTACCAGTGTATGTGGTTATTCCCTCATAGGTGCACGACTCTACACTTGCTCTTGTAAACCTCATCTGTTTCCTTTCTGCCTAACTCTCCAGCCTGTCCAGATCTCACTGAATGGCAGCACAGCCTTCCAGTGTGTCAGTCACTCTTCCCAGCTTTGTATCATCAGCAAACTTGATGAGGGTGGACTCTATCCCCTCATCAAGGTCATTGATGAAGATGCTGAACTGGACTGGACCCAGTGTTCCCTGAGGAACAGATCTCCAACTGGACTCTGTGCCACCCTCCAGAAGCAATGAAAGGCTAATTACTTTTCTGTCCGTAGCATTCATGGCTTAAAATAAATAAATAAATAAAATTAATCCAGAACAAACATCAACCAGCAAGTAGTGGAAAAATGAAAATACGACAGATTAAGAACATCTTATTATATATATAATTTTTTCTGCATTTCCTTTTGTAGAAATTTGCAGGAATGCCTTATTTTTCTAAACTGATGATAGAACACAGTCTTTGTTGAAAATTTAAGTGGATGTATATAGTGGGAAGACTGTAGGAACTATGTATACATCACCTTTTTGAATTATGCCCTTACTTTTCAGTAACCGTCAGATCACCAGCTTTTTAGTAAGATAGAGAAAGTTTCAGTATTTGTGCTGAACCTCACATTTCTCCTGGATAGAGCAAAACTTAAGCAAGATTCTGTGGGTTTCAGACTTCTGGAGAATTTGACTAATTGGAAATTTGAGCACTGAGAAGATGGAAATTTACAGATGTGAACAAAGGTTTTACAATTTTCTGAGAACCTTTAATATTGCTCCATATTGGAATTTTAATAGCTCCATATTGGACTGAAAGTCCAGTAAGCATTAGATGAGCATTAGAAAGTAGTGAGGGGCCACTTAAAGGAAATTGTCTTGGAGGTAAACAAACATTCAAAACTGTAAGTGATAAAAAAACCTCTGGGTCGGTAGGGATAGAGTGGAGACATTAATAACAAAGACAATGCCATGAGGACAGTTATCACTACGGAGATTTCCTAGTTTTGAAGCTACAAGTTTTAAAAAATAGGGGGGTTAAAAACAGAAACTAGATTTAGAAAAGTGATATTAATTTATTTTGATTTTGTGTTAATACCTAATCCAGGAAATATTTAAATTCAGTAAACACTTGTAATTTTGTTTGATGCTTACTTTACTTCTGACAAGTTTCCTTACAGCTGTCTCTGTACCTATTAAAGGGCAGTCTTATCCATGCAGGCACTATTTTTCTACTCCAGCATCACTGTTATTCCACTTCCAGGTTGCTTTTGACAGAGAGGTTACAACTCATGTAATCTCATTTCTGTGTACTGTAAAATGCTCAAGCCATCCTAAATCATAGGCTCCCATCAGATGGGCCTCCCAGTCTATATATAGAATATAGAGTTATTATTATATATAGGAATATAGAGAAGGCAGATGTTTTCTTTCAGTATTTTCTTTCTTGAACTGTTTTAATCATTCTAAACCAGAAATTCTCAACAACATACTAAATAATTAGGAGGTATTAAGAGAATACCATAATTTCTTCAAATTATGGTGACCCAGTGTTTCAGAGTTTTTCTGTATTCTACAGATCTAAAATCTCTTATTTTATCCTTTAA
The DNA here is from genome assembly GCA_013399175.1 of Odontophorus gujanensis. Taxonomy (NCBI): domain Eukaryota; kingdom Metazoa; phylum Chordata; class Aves; order Galliformes; family Odontophoridae; genus Odontophorus; species Odontophorus gujanensis. The sequence goes on from VXAB01006386.1 coordinate 1,914, forward strand.
ATAAAAGCAACAGGAAGTAAGAATGCAAGAATAGTGTACCAGCTCCAACCAGAGAACCATTTAGGCTAGTATCCTACTCCATCATATCTATACATGCTTATCCAAAGAAGATTGTAAGACATTATTTTTGGTAAGAGTCCTCTTATTTATTTTGAACCTTCTGCAATCATCTTTATTTAATTAGCCCTTTCATCTTGTGGGAGAAATAATGAAATATCAGATGACCCTCTTCATGCCACCAAGAAGTCTATAAATCAGTATTACTTTCTCTTCCCTCCATCAAATCTCTTTTTCAGCCTGATGACTGTTAGTTTTGTTACTCCTCACACAGAAGATGTTTGGTGCCCTCTATGGCTTTTGTTGCCCACTTGTTTTCCAGATCTCAAACCAGATCTAAATAATTGAGTGGCTCATTTAGAAGCTTTATACAAATCTTCAGTACCATTACTTGCACTTGCTCTCATCATTCATGTATATATATATTGTGAAATAATAGCTCAAAAAACCCAGAAGCTTTGTCACTTTGATGACTGACAGTCCAGAGTATAATTTATTTAAACGATGGTAGAAGTGTGAAATATTCAAGATTTAACAAGACAGCCAGCTGCCTTGCGAGAGTTTTAGTCTGCAGGGGTGAATATTTTACCATAAGGGCTGTGAGAACAGCCCTACTCCTGGAGGTCTGACTGCCGGGGCTCAAGGGCAGCTCAGAGCTAGGAGCTGCCTACATTTTTGGCAGCCATAGAGAGAGCCATCACAGGCACAGAACTGCAGAGAGGGTTCAGCCTGCAAAGCCAGAAGGGTCTCACCAGCCAGGGTCAACTCCACCATCCTTGGGGAGGTGCCACTGCTCCCAGCACCCCCTTAAACCTGTGAAGCAGCAAGACCCTGCTGTGCCCTGCCATCCAAGAAAAAATAAAAATACTAGGATGGAAACGGTACCTTGGTTCTGATTAGCCTCTCAACATCAATACTAATAACTTAAAATAAATAAAGGTTTGAGCAGATGCTTTCCCAAGAGTGAGATGTGGAGAGAAAGGAAATGAAAATAAACATGCTGGAGGTAATAGGACAGATTTTCCTTAAAGGAAAAGCGCTTTCATCCCATGGAAAAAAAAAATAAATAAGGTTTAAATTAGGTACTAATCAATCAGAGAGAGGATGGATGGAAAACTTATTTATACAAAAATAAGCTGGTCTAAAATTAACTTTATGGTAATTCTTGATTGTTCATTTTTTCCCTCTCTCAGCTTCTGCAGAGCCAACAACAGCCAATGATTTTACATCGTGTTATGCTTAGTAAAGAGATCGTATACAGAAACAGTATGTAATGCAGATTTACTAATCAATCTTGGGACTGTGGTGACTGGTCAGAAGAGCAGACTGAGGAAACACTGTAGCAAACAGAAATGCAATTGTTTAAATTTTTGACTTACACATGTGGTTCTGTTGTTTGCTTATTTGAAATCTGTGTCAACATTACATTTGTCTGGGATACAGCACTGCTTTGAAATGAATTCGTATAATCCTTAAATAAGTTTTAGGTAAAGTTCTTAACTGGTAATAGAGATAACAGAGTCCATCCTCACCTTTTTAGCCCTCTCTTTCTAAAAAAGGAAAGGACTTACCTGGAATCCTGGATGCTTGTTCACAATTCTCCAGGAGCACATTGTCATCTGCATTCCCCACACTTCAGGTATTTGATAGCTTCCTGGTGGCCATGTTGAGTCTTTTGGATGATTTGCTGAAGAACTGCAGTCTTTCTGTGCATTTTTTCTGGAGATTGGGCACACAGAATGGTGTTCTGCAATCATCCAGGCAGTTTCCTTTCAGCACAGCTTTGCCTGTACTAGATGTAGGTACAGCTGCAAAGAGGTCAAGGTCGTACACAGATATAAAGAGCAAAGGAAGAAAAAAAAAGTGAACACGGAAACAAAAATTTTTACTGGAAATGTAAATAAAATCAAAATAGTATGATAAAGTAATGGTAACTCATAAAACTTAGGAGAAAAGACAACATTCTATAAAATCAAACTGTCCAAAAGATATGTAGAAAAGACATCTAAATAAGAAGTAGATCTGTAATGTTGGATACCTTCTCATTTCATAACATGAAAGAGAATATTTAAAGCAGACTGGGATGCAATTAGGAAGCATCAATGATCATCAGTGTGAATGATGTGCCTCCTTTTCTATTTCATTGCCTATTAAATCAAGCTTAGTGTTGTAAGCTGAAAAAAGAGAATAGCAGCATAAAAAGGACAAACTGGGAATGCACGACTCATCAACCAGAAGTAGGCTCTACCACACTCTTGGCAAATATAGCAGGCTTTTGTTAAATTAAAATGAATTCTGGTTTCCTTTCTGTGCTTTTTCTTCATCCTTCTATTCTGTCTGTAGGGCATGGTTTGTTTTTCCTGACAGTTTGAGATTTCTGAGCTACTGTAATGTAGTGCCAACACACACTGTGCACAGTGAGTGAAGAAGAAACAATCTGGCCGTTGTTTCTCTGCTTTGCAAATAGCAATTTGCTTCTCATGACTGTATTTTAGATCCTGATACCAGGGGCCTGCTTTTAGAAAGTTAAATATTTCCGTTCCACTTTATGTGTCCATTCTAAGATGGCTATTCTGATGCAAAATTAAAACTGGCACTCAGTTTATATAGCAAACTGAGTAATACAAATTCAGTAATTACATAAGCAAAGCAGAGTTAAAATAAGAGTTGCTTCTGCTTACCACTGACCTTGGTCTTCAGAGCAATCAGGTTTTTAATGTTGAACTGGTTCATGAAGGTGGACAGGAAATCAGCACTTTGTTCAGCTAAATGTAAATTAAGACAAAATTTAGAAGGTTTTTTTTTTAATAATAAATTATACTTAGCTATTTTCGGACAATAAAACAAGAATACAACAAATATTTTATATTCAATGCAGATTAAGCAAGAACACTAGCAGATTTGCTACTATCACTCTATTTAGACATCTATTAGCCATAGTTAAAATGGAGCCAAATTTCCAACAAAAACTTTCAGATCTTTTGCCAAATAGTAATGGTATTTTGTCAAGAAATTCCTAGAACAAATAGCACCATAAATCATATGCCATGTGCAATTAACTATACATTTCATTTAGATTTAATAGGCTATTTACTGCGTGATCTTCTCATGTCATAAATTATCATCGCTTTGTGGAAGTCAATGAAGCCTGTTTATACCAGCTGAAGCTTTTCTCCTTGCTGCTGAAGATTAATGCTGCTTTTTAATATTCTGTAGAAAAATATATTCTGCTATTGAGAGACATCAAGAAGAGAAAAGGCAAACAAACATTAGAACTACTGTGGGACACTCCGAGAGGTGCTGAAAGCCAACATCTCAGGGAGGGCAGGGAGAAAGGCACAAATCTAATCATAATTGTTTTACCAACTATTCTGATTACTTTCTTTGAAATAGCTTTAAATTAACTTCAAGGGAGAAAAAAAAAAAAAGGAGAGGGGGAATGAACACGTACAGAAAATAGGTTCATTAAAAGCAGCCATCAGTCACATATGTGAGGTAAGAAGACTAATTGCCTATTCTAGAGATTATTGAAGATCAGAGTGTTTCTTCAGTGACGACCATTCTGAAACACTGGATTATGTAGAATAATCCAGGATCATCCAGTTTAATTACTTGTACTTTTGTCTCTTCAAGAATGTGACAACTTAGTTTGTAAATTGTCTATCTAGTGAAGAACCTCAGCTGTTCATATACGTCAGTATACATAGCTCCTTGTTGTTTTACCCACTTCAGTGGCATGCTCTTTTTGTTCTAATAGCCTGATTCACAGTAGGTGTCGTTCTTACAAAGACTGAAAACCTAATGGCCTTTACAAAATAATTAAATGTGATAATTCCGGATTACCTCTTAATTAAACCAGAGATTTGAAACACTCCTTGTGATTCTATCGACAACTAATTGAAGATAATCTTTAGGTAAAACAATCTTCTTTTCTCTTGATTGTTTTCCTTGATCCCTTATATGCAAGCAGTTATTAACAGTATTAACCTTCATTTGCCTACTTGGACTTAGTTTTATTTGTATGTTCATGTTTTCAACTGATTTTACCACACAATTCAACAGCAAGGACTTGGGTAACCTTTCACACTCTTTCTGCCACTTCCCAAGGGCTTTTGTGCAAGTAGCAGCTCCACCTCAGGCGTGCTAGATCTTTCTCACGTGAGACTCTTAGGTAGGATCCTGATGATACTACTCTTTTGATCTCTCAGTTTCAAAGGCCTGCTATATAGATCTTGTCTCAGTATTTAACGTGTCAATATCCATATAGCTACTGTCAAGTAGCCAAAAGAGCCATAGTGAGTTTTGAACAGGACAGAGCATGATAAGGAAACTGACACAGAAGTGAAATTTCAATTCATAGGATTATTTTAATTGGCTATTCAACCAATGGAAAATTACACAGAGTGACTTAAAGCCCCCATAGATCAATACTATTTCTATTACAATCTGTATGACCTCATCTGGGGAAATGACATCTGCCATTGAATTGGTCTTTCTGGACAAAGAGATTTTCTTAATAGTTTAGAAAAACAAGACATACTTAAGGCATTTTCTGAAGAGGCTTACACATTTATTAGCGCTCTATTTCTCTTTCATCCCTACTAATCTCTGTGAGGGGTGTTCATAAACGCCAACATTATCTTAATAAGGCTGATCTCTACCTCTGTACTGTATTCAAAAGGGCAGAGGGTTGTTAAGAAGAGCTAAGCTGGGTCTATCTTTCTCTATAAAACCGTAGAAAATGCCTTGGGAGTTTTATATCATACTTTGTGAGTATCCTTTTCCAAAATTTTCCCATGTAAAAATAACTGTAACAAGTTCAGGCTGTTTCCCATAAACTTCATAACAATTGTAATTGCCATTTGTTGTTCAGTTCTTTTTTGTACATTTCTTGTTGTTCAGAAACATAGTAACAGAAAAACAGCAGTTGATTACTAACAGACATGTCACAGAGCCAAATAAATAAATACTTATATAATGAGTTATATCAAATTATAGCAAATCAAGGTCAAGATCAGTGAAAAGGAATAAATAGATATTAAAGCTCTATCAGCAGCTGTACATGGAAAGTGGTTGCATTACAACTTTTTGTTAAAGCATAGTGTCAAATTGATGTGTGCATGTTTTCATGATGACAAGGGGAACAAAAGCTTTATTTATACTGATACAGAAATAACATCTACAGATCAAAGGATCTCATCTTTGAGAAATCCCTGGACTTTACGGTCAGAATCTGTATAAATTCATTCACTAATCTCAGAGCAATATTTGGCTTAACATCTAAAAATCTCCATGAAATATATCTTCATTCAGTTACTTTTGTAGTGATTACCACCAGGGAATAAAAACATAGAAATCACCCTGTTTCATGATGAATTTCAGTATTTGAAATACCTTAGAAGATTGTGGCCTGCTGAGAAAAACTGAAAGGCTTAACAGCATTGTTAAATAGATTTATTGTGCATTAAAATTGTTATGTCACCACTGAAAATCAACCTGTGATTTTAATAGTATACTAAATTCCTGCAAATATTAAATGCATTATTTCATACCTTGCCTTTATGAGCCATGAATGCTATATAAGAAGGTTCCCAAGTCTGAGGAAAAAAGGTTTGGAAACCTTTTCCTAAAACCAGCCCCAGTTCTGCTGTAAGATTTTCACTGTTGTATTTTCTATGCACACACACACACACACACACACTTAAAGTCACAGTGAAATCACAACAAGATCAGAAGTTTCCAACTCCATAAATCAGCAGCTGATGCTAGGAAAATAGGCTTAGGTTATTATACCAAGTCTGTAGGTATTTTGGGAAACAAACAAATCTACCTTTAAGCATACATTTGGAATGAGCTGGGCCTTCCAGGTGGGGCATGCAACAGATCCTTCTGGCAAACAGAAGCTGCCTGTCAAACAAATAAACAAAGTCATAGCAATGATATTCAGACAACAGTTCTCATTAATTTAACATATCTTTTTTTAAAGAGGCACTGTTTATTTTAATAAATGAGAATTCCAGGCTGAATCACAACATATTCTCTATATCACAGGAAAAGAGACCTCCTGTATCTTGGACATACTCAACAACTCATTTCCATGCTCTCAACAACTACATCTCTCAACAACTACATTTCCATGCTCAGTATGATCAGGAATAGCATTATTTTATGATCAACTATATACATTTTCACTGAAATGAAATGTATGTGGACCTTCAAGAAAACACAAAACAAAGGCTTATTAAATTACTGAGGTTTGAGTTTGTACTTCTCTAGTAATTATTTTGATATATATCACCAAGTCTTCTAATAGATATCAAACAAACAGAACATTATCTGTGAATTTCTGGATAGGTTTAACTTAAGCTACTGCAAACTAGTCAAAAACTCTCACAATCTGAAAATTTATTTTTAACACGTAGAGCTGGATATTACAGAATAAGACCATAAATTCGTAAGTCGCACTCAAAAACATTATGTGCAGCAGGTGAGTTGTGAAGATGAGATGTTCTTTTTTCATACTTTCTACTACAACTACAGAATGTGAAATCCTCCATGGAATGGAATTTGGTACTGGATCCACTCTTCCCTATTAAGGGTTCTCTAATCACATTTAAGACAAGGAACTCTTCTGAAAGACCAAGATGAGTTTGAACACTGATGTTTCTTCTAGTCTTCCTGTAAACTCCTTAGGGAAGAGGCTGAGTCTTACTGATGAATGAAAATCACTGAATACACTAACTTTACTAAGTAACAAATGATAGCACTTTGTCCCTGTGACTTTGCATAGCGATATCTTATTGACCACTATTCAGTTCTTGAGTCAGAAGAAGAAAGTCACTGTAACTGGGAAAGCAAAACAGGATGGTCTAGAAGGTGGTTAATGTGAGGACCTATTCAGATTCAAATTGTTACTCCATTCAAAATGTCTCAAACCAATGGCTGAAGATTTTATTTTTCATAAGAGATCTGTTGATTGGTTTGTAAGTGCAAAGTCCAACACTACTAAAGTTAATGGGACTTTCTGCACAGGGACACAGATTGAACGCTATGAGAGTGAAAATACTTGTCATGCTATTTATACCATTCTGTTTCTATATCCCAAAGAAAATGTCATATTTTCTTTCCTTCTATATTTGATAATGAATGAAGATGCTGTAAGTCAAGTGTATCTATACACTGCGAAGATTTAAAAGGAAAAATACACTATGAGTCAATGATGGTTCACGGTTCAAAACAGATATCTGGAGATACAATATGCTCAAAGAATGCACTTACTGCAGCTCAGGCACAGCTATATCCAGCACTACTGTCATCTCCTTACAACAAGTATGTACAAATATAGACACACGATTAGTATTATGCTTGAAATACTCCATATTACATTCATAGCATGCAATTCCTCTCATCTCAAAGGCCACAACAAAGGAAGGAACCTGCTGAGCAGTACTCAGACTAGTATTTGGAATGAATGAAAAAAATGGCATTTGTTCTATTTTCTAACTTCAAATGGTGAGTAAAGTAGTCTGTGCCATCTGCTGAACAATTTGCCTCCACACTATCTCGTCTGCCACTTGTTTAACATGTAATGTTATATGTCACTATGACAGGAGTGCAGCATTAACAGGACCTAACAGGGGATGTCTCTCAATGGGATGACAGTTGATGTTGACTCTGCCTCTGAAATACTGCCAGTTTCATTTCTGCCCTCCAGACTCATTTCTCAAGATTATTAATGATAGTTTGAGACTGGGTTTGCAGCACACTGAGTTTGGCTCCTGACAATTACTCCCTGTCCTTTCCAGAAGGGAGGCCCATGGGTGTTATGACAATATCACTTTATTCGTTTAGTTCACATCTCTTTTCCTCTCTGTTTTTATCACACACACTCTGTCATCCTCCCTGCCTTTTGTGATGACTTTTTTTTTTTTTTTTTTCACTTAGTACTGCCTCCCATAAGAAAAGGTTATGTTCCAGCACTCAACCCTGTTCCCTCTACCCTCACTGTGGGGAGGGAACAGGAATTGCTGTTGCAGGGTATGGAGTTTCGGAGCAATGAGCAGCTGCTCCAAGTTATTCCAGATGTTAACTCAGACCATTAAAGGAGAGCCCGCAGCCATGTCATACAGACCTATGGACCCTTCATGTACACTAAACAGAAAATTATTTATTATCACTAGGGTATTTTTTGCTAGAACAACTGCCATGGTTGCTAATTTAATCTCACTTTTGTTCACTTTTACCAGACCAGGGTCTTGAGTTGAAGAGAATTTAATGGTTCTTTCACCAATAGAACTGGGAGCTGATAAAACTCTCCAGGTAACAGTAACTACTGATTGCTTTGCAGGTCCAGCAGCATATAAGACATTTCAAACTTTCCCTTCTTGAGAATCAGTGATCTCTGGTCACAGATCACTTCATAGAGGCAACTTCATTAGAAGTTTATTTATACAGAGGTTACTGAAAAAAAAGTAGACCTTGAGTTGGTAAGGCTTGTGAGCTCCAGCACAGTGAGGTATTCACGAGTCTTTATGGCTTCCAGGCCAAAGATGGCTTCTATGCAGGCACCTCAGTGTGCAGGAAGATCAAATGTATGACTGTCTGCATTTGTCTGTACAGGCAAAGCCTTTCTGCTTTCTCTGACTCTGCTTGAACTAGCTTTGATGCACCCCAAAGAAAACACAGTAAAACCATTAGAAGTAGAAATGGACTCACCCCTAAGGCCCCAAAAGCTAAGTGCCAGTGGTAAGTGGGGCTTCCATCTTTTCTCCTGTTGCATGTTCTCTGCAGTTAGCAGACCACGAGCTGAATACTCATTCAAATACCTTGCACACAAAACCAAAAATTACTGGTGACTGACAGAGATTCTATATTAGTGTTACCAATGACCAGCTTGTATTTCTGAATTTGCCTTACAAATTGAACTGATTTCAGATTTTTACTTGCTATGCACACTACCCATCATAGTTCATGTTTGGTTCAGAAGCAGAAGTCAAAACCGAACACAACTCAAAACAGATCTAAAATTTGGACACACTCTTTAATGAAACAAGTGCAATTGCTACAGTTCCTAAACTGCAAGGAAGGTGGTTGATCTTTGTTCTACCAGAAAGGCTGTTGCCACATGCCACATCTGAACAGTGACATCACGTTCCTTTGTTCACTTGATGTGGAATCACCATCATTTCTGAAATGTTTGCTGACACTAAAAATGCACCTTATTCTCCAAACTGTAGACCAGCAAAAGCATATCAAAATTGTTCTTGGCTTTCTACGTTATCTTTTCAGTGGATAGAGTAAAGATCCAGGTGAAAGCAGACAGTGTTTGCAGGCTTTCAGATGTATGTATGTTTACATTAATCTCTTGATAAAAGTCATGGTATGCACAGCTTTGCTCTTCTGGAATAACAGAGCACCTGAAAAGAAGAATAAATCCTGTCCAGATGATAAGTACCATTTTTCCATAGGTTGTCTTGAAATTCTTTAACAGACTTCCTTATAAACTAAGGTCTAGAGTCCTCATTGCCTTCCACTGCAAATACAAGATGCTTTTTCACATCTTTCTGTACTAAAGACATCCAGTATAAACACACAACAGGATATCTTTGCTAATAAAAAATATATATTAGAGCTATAACCATAAAGTAGACTTTAACTATAAATTTAAGCCATTCACATCCATTAGTATACTCTTCTCCCCTGGGAAGAAAATAAAAAAAGTACTACAGGTCAGCTTCTCAGCCTGTAGTTTATGAACTACTGGAACATACTCAGATGCTATTGTGAACAAAGCCATATAAAAATTCACAGATAACAGAGTGGAACTGCCAATCCACAAAGCCAAATGTAATAAACATGATATTAAATAGCAAGGGTGCATGCTCCCCTGGGTCTATAATTTTGCACCTCCCAGGCAGCTGCAGAAAATAAGGAGATCTCCATTTGTTAGCATTTTCATGATTGTTTGGGATACATTAAGATGAAAGATACTGCATTACTGGGTGGCCATTTCCCAGTTCACTGCTTTTGACATTCTCTTCCTTGATGTCAGCTTCAAAATACTGTTTCATTTGTTAGAAGAATTTTGTTGTAGCCCTTTACACTGATCTCATGACCTCCCTTGATCTCCCGGAATCCCATACTACAATAGGAAGTGGGTAGCACTGAGTGAGCAAATACCACACAGCACTTGGAACACAGCACTATCAATCAGCAAACTTCACAGGGACTCTCTCTTTCCAAGAAGAAATAAGGCAGAGGGTCTTCTCAGTTGTGGTTTCTAAAAACTCTGTGGATCTGTAGTGCAGAAGTAGGATGCTAACCTCACTGTCCCTTAAAATTTCTAGCTAGATAATTGCATCTTCCTGACCTACATTCCTCTGGCAGTCATGATTGGTTTTAGCAGTGTGTCTCACTGACTGCTTTTGAGAGTTGCTCTGAAGTGTTAAATACTGCTTTGTTTTGCTTCAAAGGCATTCTTGTCCCGGAAAAAATACTGCTCTATGACCCTTCTGTATGCTGCTGGAGTGATGGAACATTAAAATATTCTGATAGCCTCAGGATAAGGTATTAAGGAATATACTAGTATTCATAAAACAGTGAGTGGTGTTTTAAATCTCTCTTTACATCAGAGTTTCTAATGTGACATTGAAATCTATGGAAGACACACTGCATGAGAGGAATGCCAGAATTACCCAGCTTGTCATACGAAGAGTGGAAGTTTTAGAAATGTCAAGTGCACAACAATTTAACAGTGGAATTTTCCTTCTCTGCAGGAAGTCAAGTCCGAAATACCTGATGTCATATACTTCCAAACCGAGCACTCAGACTGAAAGCCTCAGAAAAAAATTGCTTGCACAGCTGAGCCTCCTTACATTGGAAAAACAGTTCTGTGAGCTGCAGAATTAATGAGGCCTGATTTCCTATGGATTTTGTCTAATGGTTAGATTCCCTGATGTCTAAAAAGGTGCGAGCTCCTATTTTCCCACATTGTTCTCACTCCCCAGTATAGATTTGTTTTCAGTATTTCCCTGAAAGCACTGGGGGAGGGCTGGGATCGTGGGGAAAGAGCAATAATATAGTCCTCTTCCTACACTCAGCTACCTAGTTTCAGGCTAATGACAGGGCAGTGAAATGCATGCCACTCTTGTCAGAATTCAGTCAGAAATAGCACAGCCTGGTAGGAGTGAGACAAACACACAGAGACATCACATAAGACTCATTACATGTGATTCAAGTGGGTGCAAGAACACATCCACTTGAGTATTTAAATACATTTTATCATGGAAAACTGTTTTCGAGACAAGTAAAGATTTCCTAAACTGCAAAGCGTGACAGCTGGCAAAGCAGTTTCTCTACCCAGCTTGTGGTTACCTGTTTGTTCTCTATGATTTCTGCTTTTCTTTTTTTTTTGTTTTTTGTTTTTTTTTTTCTTTTTGCTTGTTTGTGTTATATGTTTGTATATCAGGTATTTTTTCCTCTTTCTCTTTTCTCCACTTTGAATGTCTATCAATCTTTCATAGTCTTTGCTTAGAACAAATTCACTTATTCTGGGGAAACGCAATTTTTCAACTTTGTTTACCACTGTAAAAACAAGGTAATGATAATAAAAGATGCACTGCTAAGTGTGAAAGTTCAAAGAGAAATTAACCAGAAAGATAAAATCATCTCCATCACAATCATGATTCAGTCTTTGCTGAAGTGCTTATAGGAGAAAAGCATTTTCTCAAACGTTTGAAATCAATTAACTTTAATGAAATGGAATAGCATAATGATTAGAAACTTTGGTACTTTAAAGTAATATGAACAGCATAAGCTTCAAACGAAATGTACTTATCGAGCAATTTTAAACTGAGTATCTTTTCAAAATATATTATCTTTTAAAATGGATTGCCTCTCAACCAATTGAATAATTCAAAGTCAAGAGCACTTGCAAAAAATATATTGAGTGAGTTTAATAATGCACTAAACAGAAAGTTTGACAAAATTTCTAAGCAATTTTAAAGGCTAAATAAAATATTTCAAATGGAGCCTTGTACCTTATACATGAAAAAAAAAAAATACACAAATCCTGGGCAATTTTGGACAACTGTAATTAGGATTTTTATCTAGATTTTTCAACTCTTCCGAAAATAAGGCCAATCGGTATAAGAAAACAATGAGATGATGTTGCATGATTTGTCACAGAGGCAGTAATGGCTCACCTCTCAGGTGTCCTACTGTCAAAAATGGTTTGCTCGATATCCTCCGAAGTAGAGACAGAAGAGAGGACACTAAGGACCAGTGACAGAGCTATTACCAGGACACATCAACTCTGGAAGGAGAAAGTTCCATTCTTTGTTCATAAAATACTTAGAACTTAAATGTCATAACAAGACTCAATGTGAAATGATTATGAGGAACGTCCTGAGTACAAAGAATTTCATAAATGAACGAGCTTCAATGCTTCTCCAGTAAACGGTGTGTTCCTATGCTTGCTTACAGAGAGTTGAAATTGGGTGCTGTTAAGCCAAACAAGAGAGACTTGGGGATGAAATCAGATCTCTTCTTACTGCAAAATAAACATTTTCGTGTAAGGTTAGCTTGGACACACATGCCTTTTATAAAGTTCCAGCTCCAGAATACATTTATCTAACATCAGAGATGGTGAGCAACTGAACTATATAAATGTCCAGCTGCAACTAAAACTGCCAGCTGTAAGAAGAGTAGGAGCCCTGTCTTTCAACCTAAGAGCATTGCAGGATGCAACTGCCTGTGCAACTAGTAAAATTAGTATCTCCAGCCCACTGTAAGAAGATAATTAAAACTATTATTTTCCTTTTACATCTCTATGCAGGGACTATGAACAAAGGAAATAAAATATCTCATTAGCAGTTACAGAATCAAACACAGAGCTGGTGGCTATTCAAAGAAATTGACATCTGTTTGCCATTACTGACTGTAGTGAACAACAGATGCTGTTAACTTTGCATCCTGTATGTGAAGGTCCTGTATGGAATTAGGACCATAGTACCATACAAATACTTAAGCTTTATCATGTTGTCCTTTCAAGTCTCCTGTAATAAAAAAATATATAATAATCATTAATGTTCTTCAAAATTCTCTTTTTATTTTTATTTTTCTAAAAGGTAAATAACAAGAAAAAATCAGGGGACTCAGGGCTGTATTCTGGTTTTACACATGCTTGCTTACAGGACTCTACTTTGGCGAAATTTGTTTGGAATTACAGCAGTGTCTCTGAGATTATAGTGATAATAAGCCCTATGACATTTCCAGGTATGACAGCTTAATGTGGAGATATTTAAACTGAAGACAGTGGGTGTAGGTGCTATCCCTTCCTGCAATAGACAGCTAGGTTTCAAAAATCTTGCACATCTAATTCTTAGTGCAGCACTTGGCTGAAAAAGAGTTATGGTGGAGAGGTTATATTTCTCAATATTTCTTTAATATATTCTCATGCAACATTGTCCATCTTGATGTTTCTTGCTTCTCCTACTAATCATGAATTACATTAGGCTCCACTAGCACTTTTCCCACCAGTTTCAAATGATCTTTGTATTTCAGTTATTATCTTGCTACCTCTTACTTTTCCCAAACTATCTCCTATATTTCCTATTCACTTTTACTGGATTTCATTAAATTTAAACAAAATAGGAAATTTATAATCAGTCCTCTGCCCTATGTGAGACGATTTTTTCAGTGACACCCTCCTAAATATCTTGTTTTCAAAGGGATAGAGATTAGATATTCTGGAGTGAGTGCTGTTACATTAACTGGAGTGACATCTGTTATATTAAGGATCATGACAGGCCTGTCAATAGATCCAATCATTCCAGCTTCTCAAATGGAATAATTGCAATTATCTGTGCATTGCAAGCATGAAACACACCTTCTGGTACAATTTCAGAAGTGGCTTACAGAAAATGAACTTTCCAATTTGTTTTGTTAAGCCTCTCAAATACAATTCTAAGTCTGTATATTTCGAGGTGTTTCGCCTCTAGTCGTGTTAACTTGTACTTGATCAAGAAGTTGATCCTTGCTTTCAGTATTATAAAAGTTCATAGAAGGTATCTCACACATAGTAAAGGTCCATGAACAAATGTTTAGTCACACCCAATGCAAGATGATTAAATTCAGCTTCTCGCATTTTGCCTTGATGATAATAAATCAGAACATGTTTGCAGTGGCTGCTGACAGCGACTGAGCCTCAGTTGCTATCCAGAAATCATCAGAGTATTATGAAGGCACAGTCTGGACCTGGAAATTAACTGTGAAGTTTGTGTCTTAAAGGAGAAACTCAAAAAATATACACCTGAAAGTTAAGACCTTTTGTGAGCATTGGGCACCAGAATGTCTACTCTAAGCCTAGCAAAGAAGTTTGTAATCAAAAGTGCTATCATCGTTATTACATCTGAGACTCTGGGGGGGAGGGGGAGGAGCTTTCAGCTTTTAGGTATATGCATCTAATCTTTTAGAGAACCACAAGAACATTAATTTCTGATGCCTAACCCTGCATACAGGCCTACTGTGGCCAAAGTGCAGTGCAGCCACAGGGAAGAAGAAGCGATGTGACTGCAGGAGTCGGATGCCTGCACAGCTGCTGAGAAGCTGAAAACCTATAAGGAAAGCTGCCATTAACCCTTACAACATTTATATTAAAAACAAAATATAGCAAACTAACAAATAAACAAACAAACAAACAACAACAGAACAACTAACAAACCCTACCTAACGAGTGGCTTGAATCATGAATCTAAAAGTACCCATGCTTTTAGCTTCATTTACTCCCCAGCTGAATCTCTCAACTGAGCTGACAAACAGTTTGCTTTGTCTCAGCATGTAAAAGAGGAATCTGCCAGACAGAAGGCTACTATCAGGGCAAAGGGGCTTGGCAAAAAACCTTGAGTCCAGAGAAGGGAGATGAGGTTGTTAGAAAAATCAAGTGAACATCAGAGAAGTTTTAGCTATGGTATGGATTACAACAGAGAAAACAAAAAATCCATTAAATTTCTTCTTGGATTTTCTTCAATAAATCATTAGAGGTGCTTTATTTTTCATTTAAGAGTTAATGGATAAGCCACAAAAGGATAAGAACTGCAGAGGAAAAAGTTGTTCATCAAGTCTGTGACAGAGAAAATTAATTACTAACAGATGAGATGGTATAAGTGGACTTAAAAAAAAGAATAACAAAGAAGACTAAACGTCCATTATACCCTCACTCTCAAGAGACTGAAAATTCTTTCATCTACATCAACTAGAATCTGTCAAAAACCTGTATAATTTCAAATGGTTTGTGTTATGTTTGAGATGCAGGTCATATTTTTATTCCCCTTTTTTTGTGTATTTAAAAATCATAATAACTCAGAAGTTTCAGAAGTTATCTTTCAGAAAATACAGTTTCATTTATATTTTGTTAAAGCACAAAAAATTTTAGGTCAAGCTTCCTTCCCTCCCTTCTCACCCTCCATGATTACTTGGCTTTGTCCAATCAATCACGATTACATTCCTGCTACAATAATTACAGTTTTAAATCAATTTTCTAACAACATTGCTCAGTGGACTGTGAAATGCAGTTGAAGTCAGTCATAAGAGAGGTCACACTGAACATTGCCAGAAATAATGCTTTTTTTTTTAGATTGGGAGGAGGGGCTATACACAGGAAAAACACAGACATCACCTCCTCATCAGGCTTTAGCATTCACTCAGTACACGACAAATAATTATAACTGTGCATTTGATAAACTGAAAGATTATTTAGTTCTCAGCTGGGTGCTGCCATAAAAACAATGGCTCTCCTGGCATTTGGAGAGGATATATTTTCCCAAAAACATACATACACACAACATGTCCTTTTGCATATTGTTTCTGTTATGGCAATGTGACCTTGCAATGTAAAACAACAGCTTGCTGTGTTAGCAACCAGCACTCTCTGCTCCAGCACTGATGCTCCAAAGTAGCCTGGATGTCTTTTAATAACATAGCTTTGCGTTGCCTGAATGAGACAGCAGACTCTAACAGAAAAATCATTTCCTCTAGGGGTTTCTGAGCATAGCATGTCTAAGAACAACAAATTCTTTGCTAAGAAATCAGAAAAATGATCAGAGGAAACAGTGTATAAGGAAGTCATTGTCCCAGACAGTTAGCAACAGTGTGATTGTGTTCACTGAGGCCAACAACAAAACTTTTCACCTTCGAGTGGGACAAGGGCTCTTCCCTAAAAGCAGAGTAGACAGAAAGTGGGTGTGCATTGCCTGAGAAGCTGCAGAAGCTGTACAACAAGATGTTCTGATTTGTAACAGGCTCACAAGCAGAAAGGCCCTTCAGAAGCTTCCTGTTTGAAATAGTATAATTGTTTATGTTTTCCAGGTTTGTCACATAGAGTGCTATGTCTTGTTCCGCTTGGGTTTTGTTAGTAATCAAAACTTCTTTCTTTAAGAGCGCCTGATTTATTGTCCCCTGATTTTAAAAGTACCACCAAGACAGAAGCAGCCAGTAGAGGAAATGACTGCCAGAAAAGTATCAACATACTTAAGCATTTAAATAACAGACATAGCTATCTGGATCTTTTCCAGCATTTCACTATTTCAAACACAGAATTTACTATATCTGATATGGAAGAATTGGAGCCAATTATTCTTGCCATTGAACTGTGCATTGAGGGAGACTGCACGACAAAAAAAAAAATGCTTCAGTTCTTCTAATTGGGTATTCAACTTTGAGAATCAAGTAGGCTCATAGGGCTTTGTTATACGCAGTTATCATCCCTCTTGTCTGCTCTACATGTTCGTAATAATCACTTATGCTTAATTTAACAGCTGGAACCTGTACAACTCCCCTTAAGAGGTACAGAGAATGGTTATATCATTCCCACCACTGAATTAAAAGTAGAAATCCAACATCAAGTGATGCTGCTTGTCCTCGATATGTCCATCTATCATTTCTATAGCTTTCTGAGTCTCTCTAATCTGAAATGTATGAGGCAATTCTGTGTTGTAAGTATTACTGCCCTTTCTTGTCATTTAAGAGGCAAGAAGGGAAGTGTGTGTTAAAAATTTTTTAATCCTACAAGTAATTTATGAAAATTTACTAATACTTACTATACTAATACTTATTAATAAAATTTACTAACAAAATGAAAAAGTTAGACTGTTATACCCTGTTTATTCTTACTTACACTTCACTGAATGAGGCAGAAAAACTAATTACTTTTATTTATACAGTTCCATTAAAGTACAGAGTACATCATGGCCAAGTCAAAGAAACAAATCACTGCCCCCGGGACAGTGCTGTCTGCAGTGAATGCAGCAGGGCAAGGATGGACAATAGCCAGTGGCAGAAGTGAGGTTATGGGAAGATGAAGGTTAAGGAAGTCTGGGAGATGATCTCTTCATCTTGTCACTTCTGGAGATACTGAGTGGGAAACTGCCAAGATGGATGTGATCATTTGGGGTCTGCCAAAACAGGGCATACAGTCCCACCAACATTT
Organism: Odontophorus gujanensis; assembly: GCA_013399175.1. NCBI lineage: Eukaryota > Metazoa > Chordata > Aves > Galliformes > Odontophoridae > Odontophorus > Odontophorus gujanensis. Next base: position 19,456 of record VXAB01006386.1, read on the forward strand.
CTGAAAGACTCAGTATTTTTGCAACAAAGAAATAGAAGAAATTTTTACAGAGCAGCTTCCCACATTTTCTGTTTGGCCTTTTTTTCCCTCTTGAAGTAGTAAAAATCATTCCCAGTAATGGTGTTAAAAATATATATTTTTAATCTCACATACTGTATTAAAAGGCTGATCTTCCTTTTGTTTGCCACTGAATACATTATTTTCTCTAGTTTATGTTAATTTTCAGGGTTTTTTTGGTTGATTGTTTTAGTTTTCAGAGAAGATGGTGAAATAAAAGCAGGACAGCAGTTTGGGTACGTGTTTGATTTACTGCATGCCCTTGCAAGACAGTAATATAGGAATCAAAATAAGATAAATTCACACTTCTTGTTTTTATTTTCAGACAATGCTAAAAAAAGTAAATAAAGAAAACCAATCTCCCACGTTGTCTTATCCCTAAATTTTCCTCAGAATGAAATAAATATAAATAAATATAAAAAAGATTATCTGTTTAATATATCTTTTATTAGTTATTACTCAAAATAAATTTGCAACAATATTTCAAATATATCTCAATTCATAAAGTTGATAAAATATATTGTAACTGAAATTATTATTAAAAAAAAAAGTAAACAGCAAAAAAGATAGAATATTAAACTAAACTATTATTATACTGGTCAGTATAAAAACCCTTTGCTAACCAGCATTTAAATCTAAATATTAACAATTCTACTTGCAGAGGATAAAATTCCCTCTTTTTCACAATTACCAACTTCACTGAGTTAAAGAAAATCCACTTTTATAAGGTTACCTTTAATTGACAGTGATGTATCACTACTGAGAGTTGAGCAGCACATGTCTGATTTCACACGGCTTGACCTCTTTTTCTTCTTCCCATGTCAAAAAGTGGAATGTTTTCATAGCAATCAGAACAAACCTTAGAGTAAATGGCCTGTTCAGAGTGGTTGAGTAAATATGGCAGGGAAGATTATTAGAACAGCTGACAGTGGCAATGGGACATATGTGCACAAAGACTGTGTATGGTAAGCACAAGAGGTGGAATTAGCCCTGCACTGCTCCAGAGTTCCACAGTCACCTACGCAATCTGCACTCGAACTGTGTGCAACCAACTCATGAAAAATATCACTGAAAACCACATAATAGTGTGAAAAGTTTACTGCCTTGTGGAGCTGCATTTCAAGCTGCCCAGGGACACATGCGGCCTGTGGGTGTGACATGCTTGGTCTAGACGTAAATGGTCCATAGTTTACAGTATTTCCTAAAAAGTAAAACAAGTTTTAAATCTTTTTAACACCTTCAACTGTAAGGCACAAAACCGATGTAGAAGCTCAATTCACAACCAAAACTGTTCTCTGCCTTTAGCTTCAGGGAAAGCAGTTCCTCTTCTGGTCTCTGTATCATCCACATGACTAATAAAGAGAGGGGAGAAAATATTATTCTGTGCAAGAATGACCTAAAGACTCTTTCAACCAATGAAAACAATAACCAGGAATCTTATTCCATAAACCAACCAACCAACCAACCAAACAAAACCATCAGAGAAACAGAGATTTAGTTATATAGCTAAAAATGAATTGACACATAAACTTCATAGAGAAACGGCATTTTGGAGGAAGAAATATTACTTCAAAGAGGAGATTTTTTTAATGACAATGACTAGCTTTGCTCTTTCAGTGAATTTCAAGACATGAGTGCCACATATGGAGTTCTCTGTTGCTATTTTGTTTATGTGAAAAAAATCTTAAGGACTTTCATTAAGGAGCAACAAAGGGCAAAAATAAAAGAGTATATGAAATGGTGGTTGAAAAGAAAGACAAGATTCAATTGTACAGCAAAAATATGACACTTTTCTAGCATCTTATATATTTATGGTGCCATATAAAAATATTCACTGCCACAAGAAGAACAATACTGGATTCCAGAATCTGTGGGTGTGCAGAAGTGATTCTTTGTTGTAACAATTGGTTTTGCATATTGGATAGAAACCAGAAGAGGGAATTTATTTAATATAAGGAACAATACACTGTATTATACACTCATGTACTGCAGAGAAATTTATGTTAGTGGTTGCAACAAACGTGTCAAAATCATACATAAACCAACAGATGTAAAAGTAAATTACGTAAAAGTAATTTCCCATTGTAATAATGAAACATGCTGGGTATACAAGAACATCTGTTTCCAAGAAAATTAGAGACAAGATAAAATAGATTTCTCCAGAAAAGGATAAAAAATGCTTTGCTTACAGGAAAAGAAAAATATAGAGAAGAAATAAAGCCTCTCAAATGCTCTCTGCAATTTCTTACACAGCAAGCCAATGCATTATTTGTTGAAAATCAGCTGGCTTAAATCATTCCTGATATGAAACCTGAACACAAGATCAGCTATCAAAGCCAAGTTCAATTTCTGCTTATCACAAAAGAGTCACACCTGTGGCTTAAATGACTCAAAACTCTGCGGGAGCATGCTTCATACAATCAGATTCAGGTTCAGTAGGAAAGCTTAAGGTTTCTTGAATGTGGATGTGCTCAAATGCACACAAACTGACACACTTATACCAAAATTCGTCTTCAAAACTTGCACAGAAATACCTGCAAACTCAATGCATCAAGTCGGTGTAATTACTCTGTCACTGAAATTATATTCAAATAAATGAGTAGACAGCAAGCATGAAATATTTAACCTGCTTTATTTTATACCTTTCTAAAAGGTCCGCTGTAATGTTTCTGCCCTTCTGAAATGATTCCTCATCTGTACTCTTCAGAGCTGTCTGAAACTACCTACAACTGCAATACTACCAAAGAGCCATCACGCCGTGAAAATAAAAATACAATGAGAAAAGAAAGAACAGAAGGCAAAGGGAGAAATATTAATTTTGAACTCACATGCATACTTAATAATTTTCTAATCAACTGAAATAACTTCAGGTTTGTATTCACTGTTTTGTGTTGAATATGTTGGTATGTCCTCTAGTCTGTATTGCTTTCTCCCCCTGCCTATTTAGTTTATCTTGGTATATCTTGATCTTGGGGTTCCTTGTTTGTAGTTGGAATAGTCTGTCTGTCCTCTAAAATTCTTACTAATTTCCCTAGAAATGTCTGCACCACTTCCCTGACACTTCCTTTCCTGCTCCCTACATAATAAGAGATATATTCTGTTCCTTAAAACTCATTCTTCTCATGGTGCACTGGTGAACCTCACAGAGATAGGTAGATTAAGCACACTCGCCATCCACATGAAGCAAGGTAGGGAGCCCACATAACATCTGAATGGGGGTCTCAATTTTATTTTCAAAGAACTAGAAATGCAAGTTTCAAGAAGATAAATGATTCTCTTTAGATATTCCACAATTATTTTCTAAATGACTTCAGTGATTTTCTCACTGAAATCTTTGCCTTGCAGTCTTCACAGATGCTGCAAAATAACAGTAATTCGGCCATCAGTAACCATTCTCACACCTGAGCTAGAGACAAATTTTCCCATGTTACCTCCATTCACCTCTGGTGGTCAAAGCTGTTGTGGGAAAGCTTACTCCACACAGCCATGCTAGAGAGTCCCAGGCCAGATCCATATGAGCTGGTTTATTTATGTGGAATAATTTACTGACTTACTGTTATTCTAGTTCAAACCCCAGAAGTAATACAGCCATCTGTGCCAGCTACAGAACGCAAGTCCAGATGGGCCTGTACAACACATCAGGTTTAAAAAGCCACCTCATTCTTCCAGCTTAATTACCACTGCGTGGAGCTGCTGTGTGCCTCCATCAGAAATGGAGATGCTATTAGGTATCTGCTACCTGAGAGGTGCAATGTTTGGAAGAATGGGAGCACTGGAAACAAAACACAAGGCAGACAGAACAAGATCTCACAGAGAACGATTTAGGGATAAGATTGCAAAACTGAAACTCAAGTACATTTTTAGACTGTTTCCAATAGAATGGAGTGATACAGATCAGATTCTTTGCGTGCATCAAACTTTGTATATGTTATCTGCCATTTCATTAAAACCCACTTAAAATGGAACGATCATGTCTGAAAGCAAGGTTTGACCTTTGATAAATATCAGGAATGATAATTAAGTTTGGAAGTCAGAGACCCAAAGGCTCTCTCATACTCTACACATGTCTGTTGATGTTTTTCAACTGTAGAGCAAATCCGTCAATGCATATGACCTGAATGCAACTACGTAGGTAGTAGAAAACTGGTGTTAGGTCCACTAAACTAAAAAGGCTCTGTCCATGAAAGATGAAGTAAAAAATCAAAGAAGCATTTATCTGGAGTATTGTGTCCGTGCCCGGGGCCCCCGGCACGAGAAAGACACCAAGCACTTGGAATGTGTCCAGAGGAGGGCCACTAAAATGATCAGAGGGCTGGAGCACCTCTCCTATGAGGAATGGTTGAGGGAACTGGGCTTGTTTAGTTTGGAGAAGAGAAGGCTCTGGGGATACCTCAATTGCTGTCTTCCAGTACTTGAAGGGAGCGTATAAACAGGAGAGGGAATGACTGTTTACATGGGTTTATAGTGATAGGACAAGGGGGGGATGGTTTTAAACTAAGACAGGGGAGATTTAGGTTAGAAGTTAGGAGGAAGTTTTTCACTCAGAGGGTGGTGGCACACTGGAACAGGTTGCTCAGAGAGGTTGTGGATGCCCCATCCCTGCAGGCACTCCAGGCAAGGCTGGATGTGGCTCTGGGCAGCCTGGGCTAGTGGTTGGCAACCCTGCCCATGGCAGGGGCGTTGAAACTAGATGAACTTTAAGGTCCTTTTCAACGCAGGCTGTCCTATGATTCTATGGATCACGTAACACCACAGTATCAGAGAAAGGTGATCTCAAACACTAAAAAGGCCATGTATGTAAAGCCAAAACTTCTTCCCAAATTTTTCAGACGATTACACATTTTTGAAACAATTTCTTTGAGGCCACATTTGTATATCAATATAAAAATAAATTGGAAGCATAGTTTATTCACAAGCTCTTATTCCCATGCACTTTAGGAAAATAATTTAATAGTTTATAGAGTTTAATAGTTAATAACACTTTTGAGAGAATTAGTGAGTAGATATCAAAATACTTCCAGAGAACCTTTTTGAAAATATCAAATGAATAATAGAGGTAAAAGAGTATAGAAAAAGCCAGCTACAAGAGATTTGTACTTTACTTAAGCTGTGTTGTTCTCTCATACCTAGAACAGCAATGTAACTCACTGAATAAGAAGAATAATAAAAGAAATAGATTTGTTACAGTAACAGATAAAGGAATGCACACTGTGTTAGTTATCAATGCTTTATTATTGAAAACAAAATTGAAATTCTCTTATCTGGCACATAAACAATTATTTCTACAAAAAGGAAAGCCTACAAATCTGATAATTTATACAAATAACAGTTTTTCAAAAAATAAAATTTTAATTTAGTAAACTTGTTTTGTGCTCTTTTATTTTTTAGCACTGTCTGCAATAACCCACCATAAATCCCTGAGCAGAGAGACATATTTTAAACATGTTTTAAATTCATCCCAAAAGAAGAAAGTTATCAAGCCCAGACCTATGTTAAAAAAATGTATTCAGGGACATTTTTGTTAAATTTGCGCTAGTCCTTTTTTCTCTCTCTTTTTTTTCTTTTTTTCTTTTTCCTTAAAGAAACAAATAAAAAGAGTTATCAATGCAAGCATGACACTGCATCATACAAGTGCTCCCCCTTTCCCTATTTTGTGCAATGAGTAAAAGTTAATAAACAAGAACGAGTACAAGTTGAAGGAAACATATAACATAGTGAATGGTTAAGACCAAGAACCCATCAGAGTTTGATGGATGTTGAGTGCACAGTTTTATACTGAGTTCTATACATTTCCAGAAAGTCAGTAAAGCAGGAAAATAAGTTCAAGCTACTATTGTGTTCTGCCACTGGTTTCAATGATAAAGTACAAATTCAACTTTTGACCCTTCAATTTTGCTTTTCCAGCCATAACAGTATTTGAGAAAAACTTGATACATTCGACAAAACCAAACAACCTTGCCCCTTTGGCCCTTATGGTAGGCCACTTGTGAACACAGCAATATGATATTTTACTGAGAAAGAGGAAAGAAAAGGAAACACACACTACTGCAGGTTTTTACTGTACTGATTGAAACAGCTATTCCTCGATCTGTTTCAGTACAGATTTAAAATCCAAATATAATGGGAGAATGATTAGAGATTAGAGATGGTAGAGAGATGGTGTCCCCTTTCCCAATAAGGTAAACACACTAACCACACAAAAATGCCAGGAGAGCTGAATTAAAAAAAAAAAAAATAGCTAAAAGACTGTTGAGTTAATAGTAAGTAACATTGCTGTAGTCAAGTAATAAATAAATAAATACAGCAAAGTATTCTTCTCTATTGTTTTGTTGAAATGGTGCCTCATAGTTAGAAAGAAAAAAAAAAAACTAAAGAGCAAAGCAACAAAATTTCCTCAGTAATAATGAGGATTTAGCAGGAGATCCTGAAAAAGCTTCAGTTCAAGGTGCTCTACCACATTAACATTACATCTACCATTATGAAATGAACATTGAAGCAGATATCAACAGGTCATTAAATGAAATAGTACACTTTCTTAAAAGCAGTAATACTTATTCCAAAGAAAGAAAGCAGTTAACAAATGGCCTGGAAAAAAAAGAACTGAATCTTCAATACACTGCAATTTAAAATAAATTATTCATACATTTAGAAACCGAAGAATAAAACAGTAACCAGGCTAAATCATTCTGAATCAGAAATAAACAGAACCTCACCAGAAGCATATTTAGATATTTGACAGCTCTGCTGCTAGCACATGTCAGAATACAAACAGAATTCTAATATTTGGTTAGAAACTGAATAGGTAATATGTTTTATAAACATCACCACTATGAGAAGTAACTGGCAACCAGTTACACATTCATCTTTAACTATGATGCTCTGAATATAATCTAATCCATTCCCTTCAGTTATTTTCTAGCCTCACCAGTGTGTAACATTCTCTTCTCACTGAGTTGCTCATGAAGTCTGTATAGAATACACACCCACTAATATTTTCATATCTCACTTAGATATCTGAGTTATTGAAAAAATACTGGATGCAGAAACCAGCCAGTCTTTCTTTCCTTAAGATGACATTCTGACCACAGTCACTTGATACCAGGGCAAAAATCAGTCTCACTTGTACTTCTAAAACGTCTTTTTTTTTTTTTTTTTAGCTTCTGCATACACATGTGATGTAGAATTTGGGCAATTCCTTGCTCATTCTGTCAACGCACAGCCGTTTCACCATGTATCTCAAGAGAATTGCAACAAAACTTAAAATAACTAAGTTGAAACAATATGCATATTCCTAAATAATTTTGAATGTCACCATCTAAACACAAACAACAGGTTTTAGAAAAATAAAAATTGGCCTAATAAGCTGTGAATTGATAAAGAAATGGTCCTAAAGCGAGATACGGTAGCATTAAGACAAACTGCAAAGACTCCAGATTTAGTATACATTTTAATGAATTACAGTATTTTAATGAGTTACTGTTACCCACTTTTACTCCCATATGATTTAGTGTATACTGTACAAATTTCCACTAGTGTTTCTATGACACATTTTAAGTACCCACACAGAAGTGAGCAATACAGAATTTGTAATGATTTTTCAAATATGCCAGGACACCCTCTTTCAAGTTCTGTGGCTCTAAATCTTTCCGTAGGCTAATATCAAAGTCTTTCATGAATATCTCCATCTCCATTTTTCTTTCTTTAATCTAACAGTAACAATAAAAAGGCAAAAAGCAGAGTAGCTTCTCCTAGCAGCAACCAAGACTTCTGATCCTTGCAGTCAAGACCAATGAATTCTTTGTTCAGACAACTGCATGGAAATTCTAGTTTGGGCTTTTAACCAATTAAAGAAAAAAAAATCTTAGAGTTTTCCGCATCATGTCTTGGATGTCTTTAAACCTTGTTTCTCCATGATGTTCCACAATTTGCGAAGATTGGACTGAGTGATGACATCATCAGGTTTAAGTTGAAGAGCAAGGAGGTAGTTTTCTTCAGCCTCTTTCAGTTTACCATTCAGATGGAGAATGGCTCCAAGATTCATTAAGGCAGCTGGATACTGATACAAAAAAACAAAAGGGAAGAAGAAATATTAACATTTTCAGTTTTTCTTTTCAGACAATCTTCTTCCACTTAAACAAACTGTTACCTTATGTTTGCAGACTTTTCATGGAAGCAATTTAGCAATTTAAGCAAATAGAGATAACAATAAAAGCTTTTTAAACAGCTGTTGTGTACTCTGTGCTTTAAACAGGGCAAGTCCTGGTGTCTACAGACATAGACTTCTCCCTTTAATGAGAAAACACAGACCTCATCAAGCTTTACATGTGGTAATGTCGGCATATCACAGTTTCCAAGAGAAATTAAAGTGGTCCATGAATGGATTAAAGAGAGGAATTTAATTTTAATTCAACCCATTGCAAATAAAGAATTTATAATCAGTGGGAATAGTTAACACATTGGAACTCATCCCTTTTTTCTCTGTCTTAATCATAACTACTAGAAAATGCAATCTGTTCTCAGATTATAAGGCTCTTCAGGAGTCCTAGGATATCCATTTAGATTAAGGCTGTGGCATTTATTTCTTAATGAATGACTGAATAAAATTTTCAGTGAAAGAAACATTATTTTAATAACAAATCCATGAAACTACAGAAACATATATTCCATCTTCAGCTAAAAGAAAATATTACCTGCTTTTATTTTTTTAATCCCAAGATTACTCCACTATGAAATAAAAGGATCTTCATGATAAATAAATATGTTTAGACACTACTCACCAGGACTCAAGATTTGATGCCACATGGAAACTAAGATCAAGACTGTTATGAGTGGGGATGCAAAATGCCCTAAAAATCCTTCAGCAACAATAACTTCAGAAAAATATGGTAGGTAAAAGGTCAATAAAATATGCACTAGAGCTGGTCTCCCAGATTAATGTACTAGGAGGTCAACTAGATGAAGATGACGTATCTACATTGCAAACCTACTAACTAGCAAATTAAGCTCATTACTCTTATCCTTGAGGTTCAGGCTTCAAAAATAAATAAATAAATAAATCTTACGTCTAAAACCTAAATTTTGCAGTAGAAATCTTGCTCAGAAAATACTTTTTATCCTACAAATATTTCATATTTTCTCTCCTTTTTTCCTGCTTCTTTTCCCCTTTTAAGATACGCATCATAAAAACTGACAAGGACAACAATGCATCAAGTTTTCAGAACAACTGACTTCCAGAGCTTCAGAATTGAGCAAAACAAAACGAGTTTAACTCTCCCTACATAAACACCTGAAGATGCTATTTTTAGATTTAATTTTTCCTGGTTAACCCCAATAGATTAACTCCCCTTGCCCCAACTCAGATGTTTGTTTCTACTTAAAAAAAATAAAAATAAAAACAAAAACACACGTGCATAAAACCAAAAAAACAAAAACCAACAACAAAAGAAACCAAAATATACCCCTCAAATCTCCAGCTGGATTTTACAAGGTATTTCTGAGTGAAACTCTCAAAAATTTTTTCTTCAGTGACATGCCATATAGAGAAGGAAAACTAAGCCCTTGAAATGTTAACTAGTGCTAGAGACAACATATATTAGAAGCCCTATTAACACAGTTTTCCCTTCTCAGTGTCAGCCATACATACTACTTTATGAAGATGTAACATACCCCTTAATTATAGAAGTTCTAAGTGCTAACTGAAGTGATACAAATGAATCACAGGCAAAGAGCTTCACTGTAAATGGTTGGCTAAATATTCATATATTTTATTTATTCATTTAATTTTAGACTGCAGATTGATTTTCTGTACTTTATCATAAGTAAGATGGTCCATTCACTAAGTGTGCTACTTGTTTGTCTGATCAGAGCTTGTGAACCAAATAGTTTCTTTCAAGACCTCAGTTACTGACACAGAACTGTCTTTTTTCCGAAAATATAATTTTGTACAGATGTAGACACTCGACAAAGCTTACAACAGATAAGAATTAACAGAACACATACTTAGAAAAACCCATATTAAACAAGACATACTTTTAAAGTGTCCATTTCTAATTCTGTAATATTCACAAACTTATTGAGAAGTAAGACAGTTTTCTCATATGGTTTCCAGAACTTGTCTCAATTTTCTTCACACAACATTGAAGACATGGTATTTGTATGGTACTAATCAAATACTCTAAAGAAAGCCATATATATGACTGCACACCTAGCTAAGAAAACTCTTTGGCATCATGTCTTCATTTTCTAGAGCAAGCAACAAGAATATCTAGAAGAACAAACTGCAGCTTCTACTTATCATCTCCGAATTCCTTAAGGCCTGGCAAATTTTAGGCCATTAATGTTGTCTGAAAATGTATCCATGGCAGTAGGTAATGACAAAAGTTCACATAATCTCATTCATGCTTCATGTGAGGATGTGCATACAATAGCTGAAAGACTGCTCTCTGGCCTTTTAGAGCATCCATCACTCCAAAATCTACAGTTTATTGTCAGTCACAAGAATCACATTCTTTTCACAAGAATGTGAAAGATTACACATCAGTGTCATCACTCCCTGACAGCTATATATGTTGGTCTGAGGACAGAGAGAAAGAGACATTTGCTATAGGTTTTCTTCACATATATTTTCTTTTATTAAACACAGCTGATAAAACTTTTCAGTATGTTAACAAAGGCAGCCAGCAGCTACCAGTGCAATAACAGGAGTCTTGTAGCACTGTATAGCAAATGACACCACCTACTACTTCAGAAACTTGAAAGGAGAAACAGTCTTTCCTTCATTTCCTTTTGGAGACAGATGCTTTACATCAAAAAAGCTGACTGGCATTTCTATCAGGGTTATAAATGCTGTCTTTTATGTCCTATTGGGAATTATTTCCTTTATTAGCATTTTTATTGTGGTATGCTGGTTTCCTTAGTGGGTTTTTGGGGGGTAGAGTTCGGGGCTGAAGGGAAAGAAATAATGGAGTAATTAATGAATAACAAAATAACAAAAGGCATGCACTTAGTTGCCTGAGGTGGTTTTGGTTCACATTGATGACAATTCTTTCAAACTTTCTCCTCACCACCAAAATAAAAGGAGAGCCTAGGGGCATGAAAATTTTTTAACATGAATTAAACTGCTCTGTAGAATGCACTGTGGAATCCCTAAATAAATCAAAATAATTCTACGTAGTACTTCAGGATTACACTAATGTAACTAAGTACAGTATTGGAGCCACCAACATAATGAATCTTAGCAACACAGTAGATGTACTGATATCTTGTTCATCTAAGGCTCCATGTATAACAAATGCCATATTAGAACAGTCCCAAACAGAAGAAGATAATTTTATTTCTTATTATGCCTAAGAAGTTGTATAGAGAGAAACAAACAAATAAATACAACCTATTTAACAAGAGCTCTTGAATGGCAGACAGCGATATCCAAGAACAGCCCGGAAGCAACCAATGAAATCTGAAAATCTTTTCCTCAAAGTTGATCTTACAGATGACATGCATTGCTTGACACTATGAGGCCAGGGTGACGGACTCTGAGAAGGAAATGCATTTTGTTGCTGCTGGAGTACTTCTAAGAAATGTCATACTAGTTTATACCCCAGTAGAACTGCAAGCGCAAGCTAGTTCTCACTTAGCAATCTTCAAAGGTCACTGAAAAGATGTTTCCAATATTTCTCTTGCTCTTAATGAATTACTGCAGTGCATAATCATGTAGATGTTTCAAAACAAACCCAGGACTGTTTAATGAATTCTGTAATCAGCATGGCACATTTATCCAAAACACAAAGGTTAAATGTTTTGTTTTAACAGTGCAATTAAGGCTTCTTGTTCTTCTAAGTACTGTGAGAAAGACAGAAAATGTTACATCTGGCTATTTTATCACAGCACTTCTGTGTAAAAATGAAGAAATAAAATATTTCTCTTTAATCAAGGAAGGTAGACAGGTGATACAATAATGGCTAAGTAATGAAATAGCACGCTCCATAAAGAATGAAAGCAAAGCATGGTGGACTGCTTCATCTTATCAATGACCATGGCACAGTGTGCTGTAATGCCTTACCTATCTTCCTACTGTGATGGCAAGAATTTTTACCCGAATTTTCATTATTGCTGTTAATGTATATTCTATACGTATATGCATTTTGTGAAGCAAATCTGAATTCAATCAAAATGTCATCAGCTCCTTCTGTATTGCTAAAGATAACTGCGGACCATAGAATAATTTCAGGGGGTGGCACTTTCTTTTGACAGACCTCAAAACATCTGAGTGAAACCATGACCTAGGGGTCCTCTGCGATGTAAGCATACAACCTTAAAGTGTGTGAGGGAAGGGGAAGAGATATCCACAGAGATGGCGGCTGCCACCTGGATCTTACTTTCCAATGTTGTTCCACTAATGCTACTATAAATTCAGCAAACAGATTGATACATGGAAGCAGACATTTTCATAGAGGTAATCAAGTGTTGCTAGATAAGCCAAATGCCAGTTAATGCTTTCAGATACTCATGTTTTTTCACCCGGTTCTCTATGCTGTAAGGCTTCTGAATATCTTAAGAGGTGCATTTTGAATACACTGCATCTGGTATTTTGTTCCATAAAGCACATGAATCCTCACAAAAGCAACTATCTCCCGAAAGTTGCTTAAGATGGCAACAGTAAATTGTCTAGGATCTGATAACTTAGTGGAAAAGGCATTCTGGAAAAAGATGACAGGATGTATGGTAAAACATTATGGATCAGAGAAAATAAAAAGGCATAAAATTCACAGCTGAGAGGGATTTCCTGTGTCATCAGCACAGACTGCAAAGCATTCAGTTCTGCTGTAAAATAAAAACATCAGCATCTTTGCAAACTCCCTCTTAAAATGGAAGAATGCTTTGCAGCTCCTTTCTGGTAGTTAAGCACATATTTAATTGCAAGAGAATGATTTCTGCAAATATGTTTTTGTATTGACAACTGACAACTGCCTTCAGCTTAAATAGTGAAGATAGGAAATGGACAGAAAAACATTCTCCTTGCAAGTACTATTTTGAGCAAATGTTCTGAAGAGCACAGTTTCCCCGGCTGCATTAGACAGAAATGTACCTAAACATCTCTGCTGTAAAGGGAACCCGTGTCCCAATCTAATTATGTGAGGCTGACTAACATACATAGTACAATCTAAGTAACAACAAGCCTGGGCTCTAGAGGAGAGTGGATCCTTGGATTTAGTTAGAACATTTGAGAGTATTACAACGTTAACTCTGATAAAGAATAGCCTCAGTTGCTTAAGAATTTTCCATTATAGAAATAGACTTTATTTAGTGTTCCAGTTATATTTAAATCACCAGCTTTACAAAGTATTAATCTGCAGAGCAAAAGATGAACAACTTCCAGAAAAGAAAAAAAAAATCAAAACCCAAAACCAACCAAAAAGGAAAGTAGGAAAGTAGGTAGGAAAAATACCATTTCTGTGGAACGCTGTTTATGTACTAGTCTCAAGTAAGGATAAAGGCAGAAGTAAAGACCAACACCTGGTCATCCTACCAACTGATGGTAGGACATAAATGTTCAGTCATGTGGCTTTGCCTGTTGGTTGTTTTTTTGTTTGTTCGTTTGTTGGCTGGTTGTTGTTTTGGTTGTTTTGTTATTTATTGATTTTTTTACTTACTTTTACATTTAGACATTTTTATAGCGACATTCAAAGCAGATGACTCTTTCACCTGCTTGGTGCAAAGAGAATATATGCGGAACTGTTCGTACGGATCCAATATTGTGTGGTTTTGAACAATGGAAGCTTTCCTGTCTAAAATCAAAATCTACAAGATATTTACATCTAAAACCAGAAACTGAAAAAATGAAGGAAGAGACACTTTCCCCCCACACCCTAGCCCAGTATCAGTATCATTAAGGGTTGGGAGTTGAAAAAGAGTATTGGACTTGGCATGAGAAGCAGACTATTTTGTTTCTCAAATTACCACATCGATATGGGGTGTTTTAGAATCAGCATTGTCCAGCAAATGGAGATTTTTTTTCATGTTAACATTCAGAGAACACTCAGAGTTTTTAAAAGACAGTTATCTAAAACCAAACAACCATATATTGATATACTCCATTTCTTGCTGCTGAAAAGCTACCTCCCACTGTCCTTTATGTGAATTCAGAGGATACTGCTTTATGTATTGGAAAGTTAACAAAAGCATATGTTACAGATGGTAAAGGCTGCAGATCATCACAGCAGCTTTAGAAGTCCTACAAAAATGTACTTAGATTTGTAATTTCTGTATATCTAGATTTTTTCATCAATGGCCATGCATCAGTTGCTTTGATTTATTTGATTTAAAAAAATCTCATAGTAATCACTCGTGGTTTATATAGAAACCTTGAAGGAAATTTTTAGATAACATGCTTGTATTACCATAACAAAAGCTAAATAGGAACATATGTGATAGGCATTTAATATTATGATTGAATTAAGAAAATAAACAAACATTTTCCAGGTCTTAAAGTGTTTTTAATTAAACTTCGTAGCTCTCCAGCTGAAAAGTTTTCAACAGTATAGCGTATGATAATCTTACTCAACTTTCTCATTAATTTGGGATTTTATTAAAAAAACCTTCAAATGATTTAATTTTTAATTTACTTATCAAAATCCAAATGCTCTCTGATGTCTGCAATTTGATCATTTTAATACATAGCTATGATTATAGCATAAAACATTTAACAACACCCTTACCTTATCTAATGAGTACCCTATGTGCAGAAATTCTGCATTCTTAGCAAGTGAGAAACATGCTGAACAGAAATGTCATCTGTACTACCATAGTGACAAACAGAAATTGCTCAAAAACTTTCAATAACAGGAATTTATTGTATTTAAAAGCAACAACAACAACAAAAAGTTGTTCTTAAATGGAATTGAATCTGTTACTTTTCATGCATTTTCCTTCTGAGCCTTGAAAACAAGAAAAATAGGTGGCTTTGTTTGTGTAGACTACATCAACAGCCCTTCCCTCAAGCACCAGGCAGGTCACTAGATCATAGGAGATCAGGTTGATCAAACGAGACCTGCCTTTCGGGCCTCATCCCCAAGCTGTCCTCCAAATGTCATGTGATCTCACTCAAGATGATCTGTTACATAACCTTCCCTGGCATTGAGGTCAGGCTGACAGGTTTGTAATTCCCCTTAACTTAATTAAGGTCTACTTTAGTTCTAACTAAAGGAATCTCAAAATCACAAGATTTCAAGTATTTTGACTCAAGATGTTCAGAGGAAATGTTAAGTGTCAAGCAAGGCTTTGCATCTTTAGCTGACAAGTGTAGTCAGGTGAATTAAGCACTAAAGAACTTGATGAACATTAATATTGCTGTATGTTTTCCAAAACTATTCCGGTATTTGCAGTTGTAAGGTAAAGCTTTCAGGTTTTCACAGTTTACACTGTGTAAACCACTGTGCAACTTGATAAACTTGCTCTAAGCATAAAGAATGAGAATCTCAAAAATTCACTCAAGGCTTACATCATGTACATTCAATATTAATAAGTACACAGGAAAAAAAAATAAAGTGTGATATTAGAGCAGTACAGAAGCAGAAAGGAAAGGAACTGAAAAACAACATAGGTTAGGCATTGCAGCATGTTTTAGGATGAACTTAAACCTTAGTTTTACCCCTTCACAGACAGTTTCTTTTAACAAACTTTCCATGAACACCAGAATAAAACATTTTTCCACTACTGGTAGTAATTTAATTACTGGAAAAGTACAATTGAAGTCTATTGAAGGAAGTGAGACAATGTCCCTAACAACAACTATTTATCAATAGTGCCTGAAGGTATTTTCAAATTGGGCAAATAATGCAACTTCAGCAAACAGAAATGTTACCGAGGCAATTTTACAAATGAAAATGAACTCCCTAACTTTTTAAATAAACAACAAATCTCTTGAAATGATGTCTTCATTACACAGTTGACAGAACTGTTCATGAAGAACAAGATTGCAAATTATTTTTTTTTCCCTTTGTCCTTCATCTGGCTCCTATCACTTCCATGCTCAATGCACAGTGCAAAAAGGTTTTGCCCACCCTCTGTCTTGATTTCAGTTTTACCCACAGAAACATGAGAGCAGTCAAGAAAAGAGGCATACTCTATTGGTTTCTTTCAAAATCCTGAATTACCATACTTCATACAGTTCGTATGAATCGATGCCTTACTTTTTGGCAGCCAGTAACCTGCAGGTGTTCCCTATATAGTATTTAGCAATTACATCTACAGTATATATTAAAATTATTAACTTCCAGGGTAAGTGCAAGGATTTAATTTTAATTCTTACAGCTTAAGGATTTTAATGCTGTAGTTCCTAAAATATAGTCCTTTCATTGCTAATAGTGAGACCACTGGACACTAATCACTTGCTAGGCTTTTACAAGATTGTGACTTGTTAAAAAATAAAGCTACTTACTGCTAACGCAGCCTTATTTACAACAACTGATCGATGACATGTACATTTACAGTGCTTTTTAAGTAATTAATATCAATTACAGCAAGTGTTCAGTGTTAGACCTACACACACTACTCTGGAAGTCTGCACTTAATAATGCATATGCCAATAACTGCTGTTCAGTGAACATCAGGTTGCTGTATTTTACCAACCGTATTTTTAAGAAATGGACACAGTGATTAATATTTGCTTTAAAAAAAAAAAAAAAAAAAGTTAAACAATTATTTCTTAAGGCACAGGAGGACAGCTTACACCTGTTAAGGAAAATCAACATTCAGTTCCAGCTTCTTAAATTCAGTGTCAAAAATTACTCAGTGAAACTACATGCTTGCCTGCCCCCCAGAGTTCTCTGCTGACTGGAGTGAACAATAAAATAAAGACATCAGAAACTATTTTCTTCTTCTTTTCTGGTGAAAATATCCAATTTGTGAATTAATTACAAGAAAATCAATGCAACTTTAGAAGTTTTCAAACAGAATTAATGAAGAAACATTTGCCGATATTTCAAATATGATAAAAATTCTGATAATTTTAAATGTATGTAGATTCAGTCAGAATGAAAAGAAGTACAGAACTTCTGAGTTAGAGTAACCATCCACCAATTAACTCCAACATAAGTACACCAGTCATTCACACCACAGTACTTAAGAGACAGACAGCAAAACCTCATTTGGAATTTAATAGTTCTAATATTAATTTACAAAAAAAAGTTTTAATTGTGTTTTTTTTCTTTTGTCCTGTCGTTACATTGGACAAGATTTCCAGTCTGTAATTGCTTTCACTGAGTTTAAAGCAACTTGGCACAGTTACAAACCATAATGTCAGACTAAAGTTACATACTGTTAGAGGTAGACAATTTTAATAAAAGACCTTAGGAGTAAGTAAGACCACCTCAATTTCATAACAGAGCAGATTGTTACATGGAAGATATGTTTCAAAAGGATAGGTACGCTTGAATGTGTATTTGCTCTCCAGTAAACTAACTATGGTAAACAGAATCACATAAACACAACATGCAGCACTGATCAATATACAGTGGTACAGAACATCTCAGAAAAAAGTGGCTGTTTTTTGGAGGAAATGAAAAGCTACCCATTCTCTCCCCACTGCTTCTTCTCATTAGCGTACTTCTGACCTCTAGACTTTGACTTTTGCAGGGAAAAATGAATTCAGTCCAGTACTGAAGTTACCTCTAAAGACAAATATCAAGAAAATGACTTCAGCCAGCCACATCCCCTGTACACTGCCCTCTTCCTGACAGTCTATTAACGCACAAAACAGAGAGATCTCAGACCCAAAACAGTTGCATTGTAGAGCATTTTTTTTTTCTCTAGACAATCTCCTATGTATACTATAGGGGGAATGGGGGAACAAAAGCACTTGCATCAGTACCATTTCATGAAACAGAAACATGAATAATCCAAAACTTACGTGGGAAAAAAAGTCAAATAAAACATTCCAACAATTCATTCCTAGAGTAAGAAATATATTAGAACCATAGACAAGGAAGAAAATTAAGAATTTATTTATTGCAAAACATCCTACTGACAACGTAGCACTGCTGAGTTTATTGAATGAGCATTAAGAACACTTCCTTGTAAGTTCTAATTGCATAATAAATTGTTTCCAGAATCAGTACTAGAATACTCTATTAGGAAAAACCTTGTTGGATTCTCTTTTAAATGAGTTCAAACAGATGGTTTAATTTCTGAAATGCTAATCTACTGCTGCGAATTCTGTATTTCGTGGCACTTTGTCTTTGATTGACACTGACGGCTACATTTACACCGCAAAGCCAATCTTGCTCTCTCCAGGAATTCGTGCAGGCAGCACAGTATCCCCTGCTATATTACTGTGAGCCTGTGAATCATACTCAAGTATACAAGTCTATCCACAGTCTATCATCTTCACTTCCAAAATTTCAGCAAAAAGACTGTGTCTTCACAAACTACTGCCTCCCACCATCTTAAAGTACAATTCCTTTTATTTTTATCACAAGAGTCCAAGTTTTTGACTTGCCTGGGCTGCATTAAGTGAGGAGGAATTCTCATGGGTTGCATAGAGATTTTTGATGAAATTTTACTCAGCTTGTACTTCTTCTTTGAAAGCAGCGATTCACAAATGTACACACCACTCAAAAGCAATGACGTGAATAAGGCATGATTGTGAAGCAAAGAATAGGTATTATAAAAGTCTAGACATGAGCAATTTTTTCTTTGAGTTGAATGTCTGATCAGAACCCTATACATTAAATTACAATAAACTTGTCAACTGAAAATGGGAGCCGCATAGATACCAAAAACTTGACTTTTTTTTTTCTTAAAACCTATTCTCAAATTCCTTTATCAAAACTGAAAGCAAGGATGTATATTTTCTACTGTTCACAGGACTTTGTTTAGACAGTGTATCAAAAGCGTAAAATTATCTGCCATAACTTGACTAAGTGTGCGTGTGTGGAAGGCATGAGAGGTGGATTTAGCACCGCACTGAGCCCTCCCCTCCATAACTTTCCATTGTTGCTTACGCAGTTTGTCCTCAAGCTATGCACAGCCAAATCATGAAAAAATATTGCTAAAAATACATAATAGTTTATAAAGTTTACGATTCTGTGGAGCCACAATACTAACTGTCCAGGGCCACATGCCACCTGCAGGTTGGACATGCCTGATTTATATCAGTCATACAAATCCAGGCTGTGCCATCATATTAATTGTTTCACAAACCTACTTTCTGAACTATTCAATAAATGAACATCATAGTTGACTGTGAGCACAACAGTTGCACAGTTTTTCTCATAGTGAAAAGTAACCATGGAAAATAAGTTAATTGTTGAAAAAGATGTGGATGAAACGTTAAACAAATTTGCCTTACAAGAGACAGTGTAATACCCTTTTTTCTTCAAACTATTTTGGTAGTGGACTGAATGTATCCATACCCAGAGTTCAGATACTGAAAACACATATCAAAAGAAAGTTTTCTGTATAAATGTTAGAAAATCTGGATCTTTAAATCAGTTAAGGTACAGACTTACATAATTTCTGAATAACAAGAAAAAGGCTCAAGTATTATTTGGCACGAGAATTTCTTATCTTTGGAAAATTTACAACCGGTTATTTGTGAACTGCAACCATTTGACTGAGATCAGAACAATGCTCAGTATCTAGGTAGATGCCTGGATAGAAAAAAGAGCCTATACCTTAATATTTGAATGATATTTGAAAACATGATACTGAACTAATAATGAACCTGCATTGTTTTTTGTTTTTTTTTTTTTGTGAAAACATAATCTTCTACTTTTAGTAGGTTTTGTGAAATTAACATGTTGACTACAGCAGGCAACAGAACCTAAAATGGAAAACAAATGCAAAAAACAAAATATTCTGTGTTCGGGTGATTTTTTTGTCTGATTTTTTATTTGTTTTCATATAGAAGACTTCCAGCAGTTCTAAGCAACAAAAAAGTCTGCCACTAGACAAATTGAAAACTTTATACAACCTGCATTTTAAGTGGATAGCACCTGAATCACAGAGTTTCTCTCTCTCAACTTAAATGTTAAGCACAGAATTACTAAATCAACAGTTCTTGGTAAGAATGTTCATTCATTGGTTCTTTAATGATGATCTAGAGGGTAATGAAAGTAGAAAAGAGAAGTCACTATACAGTTGCTTATTTCTAATAGTTCTTTCCCTTGTTAAAGAAAAGTTTATCTGTGGATTTTAAAGTTCATGAAGATAAGTGATTCAGAAAATATATTAAAGAAATAATTACACTGTAGAGTGATCAATATATATGGGGGATCTGTAAACATTTTCATTGCAAAAAATGAAAAGAAAGGCACTCCAAATTACCATGACAAAGAGATTCTGGTTTACTTTGTGGGATGTTTCTGGGTATATAAACTAACTGTTTGAAAATCTATAAAATAAGATGAGTTCATTGTTGTTTACATAATTTTACTTGAAGAAACCAGGAACAAGAGTCCAATTTACCTTTCACATGAGAGAAACAGAAGTTCCTCTAAACAAGTCAACACTGCTACACCAATGTAAGCAGAAAAAACATGCATTTTCTTTTCAGTCATTTAGAATATATGCAAACAAAATGCCTATGTATTGATTATATCAATGTAGAACAAGTTATTCTTGATGAGAAACAAGAAGCAACCTAAGGACATTTTCATTCTAATTCCCTGTCCCATGCATTACATGGAATGAGTCAGTTGATTGTAGATATTTGCATACTTAACTGCTTGCATAATCGTAAGAGTACAAAAGAGCTTCATATAATCAAATACTCATGAAACTGAAGATGACAAGTGTAATAATATGATTTTCACTTTCCTTCCACACATCTTAATATGAGATGGATCATAATATCCAGAACCAGATTGAAGTATTCCATAATCACCCAAAAGCACATTCAATCTTTGTTTTCACAGAGCTGCTAGCATGCATGAGAAAACACATATAGAGTGTTCTGGGATAAGGCTATAAAATATACTTCTGTATTTCCCAAAGGAAATTCAGTGTTTTCCACAGATGAGTAAGTTGGTTTTCAAATTATACCACTCATCCTATTCTGATACTGCAATTCAGTATTACAGGTAAATATCCCCACGCCAGTAGCTTGTGTTCTTTCATTGTCCCTCGACAGACATCAGAGGCATGGGAAATGCTACGTGGTTTTTTTTTTAATACACGCCTGTTTTTTTCTTTTTTTCTTTCTGAAGGTCGGAAGCTAGAGTAGGAATGAGACTCATAAAAACAGTTTGTACCCAGGCTTGTCTTGAAGCTGGAAATTGTGCACAAGGAAAAGATTAAATGTGTCTTTAAAATAATTAAGAGGTCAGTAAGCAAATGTAATTCCCAATACAGACAGAAGTATTTTGTTCATAAGACAGACCACAATTTTCTCCCAGTAGCTTGTCAGAGGCAACACACCTCCCTTGCACTTAGCCACAGACAGGAATGAGCTGAGCATAAGGTCTTGGAATGGCTGAAGCACAATTTCCACCACCAGAAAAAAAAAATGTGGGCCCCAAGTCGAAACAAGATTTAAAAAGTCTTCTAGCTTAGGAAGCATAGGGAGAGAACAAGAACTGGTAAGCTCCTTATATGGAGTAGTATGACTACTGTTGCAAAAACATAGAATCATAGAAACACTAGGTTGGAAAGGGCCTACAAGATCATCTAGCTCAACCATACTCCTATCACCATCCCTACCCACTAAGCTACTAAATCATATCTCTTAGCGTCTCTTCTAGATGCTTCTTGAACAGCTCTAGGGATGGTGACTTCACCACTTCCCTAGGCAGACCATTCCAGCATCTGACCACTCTTTCAGAGAAAAAGTTTTTCCTCGTATCCAACCTAAATCTTCCCTGGCACAACTTGTCGCCATTGCCTCTTGTCTTGTCATGAGTTGTCTGGGAGAAGAGGCCAACCCCTCCCTCTCCCCATCCTCCCTTGAGGAAGTTGTAGACTGTGATGAGGTCTCCCCTGAGCTCCCTCTTCTCCAGACTAAATAATCCCAGCTCCTTCAGCCATTCCTCTTAAGGCCTGTGCTCCAGACCCCTCACCAGTTTTGTTGCCCTTCTCTGAACACGCTCCAGGGCCTCAATGTCTTTCTTGTAGTGAGGGGCCCAAAACTGAACACAGTACTCGAGGTGCGGCCGCACCAGAGCTGAGTACAGGAGGATGATCACCTCCCTGCTCCTGCTGGTAACACTGTTTCTAATATGCAGGCCAGGATGCCATTGGCTTTCTTGGCCAACCGGGCACACTGTCAGCTCATGTTCAGCCATGCAACAACCAACCCAGGTCCTTTTCCTCTATGCAGTCTTCAAGCCATTCTGCCCCAAGCCTATAGCATTGCATGGGGATATTGTGGCCAAAGTGCAGGACCTGGCACTTGGCCTTACTGAACCTCATCCCATTGACCTCAGCCCAGCAATCCAGCCTATCCAGATCCCTCAGAAGGGCCTCCCTATCCTTAGGCAGATCAACAAACCCTCCCAACTTGGTGTCATCTGCAAACTTACTGAGGGTACACTCAGTCCCCTCGTCTAGGTCATCAATAAAGATATTAAACAAGATGGGCCCCAATACCGACCCCTGGAAGACACCACTTGTAAGGGGACACCAGCAGGACTTAACTTCATTAACCACTACCCACTGGGCACGGCCCTCAAGCTAGTTCCTTACCCAAAGGAGGTTATACCTGTCCAGGCCACAAAACACTGAATACTATTCCTACCCAAAATGAAGGACAGATTGTATCAAGTAATTATTAATTATCTAGAATTCACCCCTTCTGCACAACCTTTAGGCTAGGTCAGCCTTCCACTAGGGAGGTTGATGTATGTCGTAGCTATTCTGATATCAATCCTTAGAGCCTGTCCTTTACTGTCTGTCAAAGGAGACAATCCAAACGATTGCCAGCAACCAGAAAATGGTGTCCTCTTTTCTCTCAGGGTGTTTCACTGTCTCTTTTCCCTGTGGACCTAATCCATGCCTAAGCTACTTATCCCTATATCTGTCTGAAGTCAAAACACTAGCAGCATGCCATCTGGAAGTACAGCTCACATCTGTCATACCCATCTTCTCATTAGGAAGCCATGGTATACTTTGTCCCTAAAAGTTTTGTATGCCCTATAACAATTGATTCAATCTTCAGAAAGCAACAGAGCAATAAGAGGGAAGCTTTCTTATTCCTCATACCTTCAACAATAAAAAAGAGACATTTTCAGCAGGTCAAGAGTGCTGCTGGACTGAAAGGAATCAACAGCCACTTATGTCATTGAGGCAGATATTTTGTATGCTTGAGAGGAAGGTTTACACAGTATGAGGCATAGCAGCAACTAGTGCTGCTAGGGAGATGCTGGAAGCAGCTCAGAGGGCAGGCAGGCAACCAGCAGAAGTTACAGCTGCTCCACATGGTTCACTTCTGTATTTTTTGTAAAAGCAGACACAAGTCAGTACTTAACACTACCTAAAAATAGGACTCTGGTTATTCCATGGTATCAACACTGTCATGTTGTCATAACTTTGAATAAGAAAGTAAACTGATAGAAGAACATTTTAGAAAGAGGATTCTTAACTGGAAATTTCATGAACCTTGTGAATAACCAGCACTGAATTCAGCTCTGGGTTCTTCAGCATAAGAAAAATGGAGACGTTGGAGCAGGTCCCGGAAAGGATTAAAAGGAAGACCAGAAGGCCGGAGTACCTCTCCTCTAAAGAAAGGCTGAGGGTGCTGGAATTGTTTAGCCTGGAGAGGGGAAGGCTCCAGGGAGACCTTATAACATCCTTCAAGTACCTAAAGGAGGACTACAGGAAAGATGGGAAAGGATTCTTTATCAGGGATGCAATGTTAAGACAAGAGGTAATGGTTTTAAAATAACAGAGGGTAGATGAGACTTTAGGAAGAAATTCCTTACTACAAGATTGGTAAGACACAGGAATAGGTTGTCCAGGAAAGCTGTGGATGCCCCACCCCTGGAATTTTTCAAGTCCAGGTTGAATGGAGCTTCAAGCAACCTGATCTAGTAGGAGTTGTCCCTGTCCACAGCTAAGGAGTTGGAACTAGGTGATTTTTAAAATCCCTTTCAACCTAAGTCATTCTGCATTTCTGTGCTTTAAAGGTAATATACATGGCATAGAAATTAAATATGCATGGTTTCTGCAGATGACTGTGTCAACTTTTGTTTGTACCATACTCCTGAGTACTTTGGGTAAGACACTCCAGCTAGGTATGGATAACAGAGACTGGTAGATCTTCTCAACAGAACCACAGGACCAACAGATACATCACTGGAGAGGGATTTGCAGTATCTGTGGATATGTATGAGAAGAAGATAAGATCTCGTGAAGTGTGGAACTGCACTAGTTTTTCCTCAATTCAGGATCAGACGCAGACTGCTCAAGAATCACTACTAAACAATCCATCTGCCATCAGCAGCAGAATTAACATAGCAGGAGTTCTTACAGGCTTTATGAAAATCCTTCTCAGTGAAAACAGGATATACCTTTAATTATGTACTAAGGCCATCTCTTTCACATTTACTCAAGCTAAATGAGCAAATAACTAAACATTTAGGGGAAAGTCACATAGGGAAATCTGGCATTGAAACATCTAAGGAAACAATCATGATAAAGCAGAATTTGGTCACATATGTTTCAATGTAAATTCCAACATCTACTTTATTTTTTAAAGATGCATATACTGTAGGAAGCAAATTCATTTTCAAGGTCTTGCCATGAATACAAAGTCTATATACTATAAGAAGGCACCAAAAGCATTTTATCTAGAAGAAATTTTTAAAAATATACTAAATTATCTGAAAATCACTAATGTTCTTCTTTCAACCATTGGACAGCTTATTGTAAGCGTGGAGACTTTGACACAAAATCTGTATTCTTGTGCTAGAGCAAAACCAAAAGAAGCACTTGTAGAAACTGCTTTTTAATATGATACTGTGTTAACTGATTACATAAATCCTTCAAGTCAAGAAATAGTTTAGTCCTCTACACCATGATTAAACCATCTAGTGGAAATTATATTTATTTGGCTTATAAGTACATTTCTCCTTTCCCCTTCATTCTATGTGTGTGTCTTTATATATGTTGTTACAGTAAGACATTTAATCAAGCCCTTTTGAAGTGGTAGAGTGGAAACAGCTGTTTCTGACAATGTGTCGATGATATGGGGCTTAAAGCTGTCATGAGCTCCAGATTGCAAGCAGCACTAATATGTGGTTGGGATGGCAGTGACTTGCAGGTCACGGCAACTCCTTGAGGAATGCTTCTAAGCCAATCAGCTCAAGGTGGTGGCTCAAAGTCTTAAGGCTCTACTGAGTCCTCTTTCATTTAATGCTCTTGAGGTCACACTTCAAAGTGCTCTTTTTTTTTCTAAAGAGCCATTGGCCATATGTGGGAGTTCTAGAGTAGCTTTTTAAAGATCGGTTGCTTCAAGTTCAGACTTAAAAAATTAGAAATGCAGTTCCATTACACAACTGATGTCTTAAAAGTTCAATAAAACCTGAAACTTACATCAGTATCTCACATTCTTGTAACGAATGATAGTTTAAAAACAGTTTTTGGATGATTGATTTTTCCACAACAAAGTGAGCTTAAGGCTCACATATCAGAGTGCCTAACAACTCATTAAAACAATTTTCTGGTATTCGAACATTACAAGACATAGGGCATCTAGAAACCATCTTTGAATATAGACTTTCCTCAACAATATTGCCACTCAGAATAATGATTGCAGAAATCCCTGCCTGTTCAAAAATCCTGCACTTCCATTTCTTCATGCAATTGTATTTGTTGAAATTAGTCTAATGTGATTAACATCCAACCAAGCCAACATTGCTAGAATGAACACATATGCATGAATCACTAAGAAGGCTCTAAAATGATTTTGTTTTGACAGTGGTAAACATGCACAGAAGGCATGCATTTTTCAGGAAATATTTTAAAAGATCCAGGGCTAGGGAAAATAATCTCTCCAGGTTACCTATAGAGTTGAAGGAAGAAAAGAGAGTCCTGTAAGAAATTATTCATAGCAAATAAAAGTAGACTTCTCTGAACAGTTTCCTAGATTCCTCTCTCCTCTTTGGCTCTCCAGGGGAAAGTCAACTCTGTGAAGTCTACTTGGAAATAAATAAACAATCTTGAAATGTTTGCCTCTTCAGTGAAGTTCAAGAAAAACAATTCCCATCTCCACAGAAGTACTATATTCTATGGAAAGAACTGCTCTTCTAAAATTTGACTGGATGCTTTCAAAGAAGATAAATACTTATCTAATGTAAATACAACCAATCATGATAATTTTTGAGAGAACAGTTAGATCCAGAATAACTGTAGTCAGATTTGCATTTTCTTTTATAGTCTAGCTTCATTTCAGGTGTTGCTGCTGCTGTTACACTGCAGTGTTATAATTCTTTCATACTCTGCAGAATGGAGTAACCAAAAGTAAAGATGTTCAAGTGAATATATATATAATAATAACTCATCTGTGCTGTTTTCAATAGTTTCTTTACTGTGAATAACCTTTTATCAAATAGTTTATTCATTTGTAATACAGTTTTTCAGTATCTCTAAATCTTATCAGAATTAATTGAATGGTGAATGAATCACCACCAACACGACAAAAAAATAATCTTTCTTTCTTAAAAACAATGGCTTGAACTTCCAGACAAGTTTAATTTCTCCTTTAACTAAAGCATGTTATTTTTTTGGGGTGTTTTTAGCCTCCTTAATCACAATTTCTACAAAAATGGATTGACTGAATGAGAAAGTGATCCAGAGGTATATGCATATTAATTGATCACTGTTGCACTCCAGCCTTGAGACAATGAAATAACGTTTGCTGAGGAGACAAATGCAAGAATGGTGATTCTGCTGTCAATAAAGAAAGAATGAATGAATGAAAGAAAGAAATGGCCAACTAACTAGTTCTGAAAGTCACAACTCGGGAAATTATTTACTGGTACCCTCTGCAGTAACTTTTATTTATTTTTTATTTAGGTTGTAGTTAGTCCAGCAATTTCTAAAAATCTACATCAATTCAATGTTATTCAGGCTCTGAAACATGTCTTTTACAATAAAATAAGGACCAGACTGAGGTCAGTATCACATGGTAGTCTCTGTACTTTGCCACGCTGCAGCTTCATTTCCTGTATGTGTGCAGTTTAGTCCCCAAAGCTATTGTGGGTGTTTTGAAGTTGAAGCATCTGGGATGTGCTAGGCCCTCACTGTTGCAATTAAAAGGGACACAGCCTCAAATTTAGAGTGCTGACACTAGATTTGTTTCATGAAGGCACAGATGAGAATCTGAATTCCCTTAGTACCAGTAAAATACTGAAAAGTTTGTAGCACCTCTTTCTGCTACTAAGGATGATATTTCACAGCAGAGATATTAGTGATATTAAATATTACAGAATATGCAATTGTTGGTTACCTCTCAGGAGCTAGGCATTGGTCTAATTCTAAGGAATAACTGATAATTTAGGTGTCTTGGTACAGCGAATAACAAAGAATTTGTAACAGAGAAGTGGATCTTCAACTTAAGATTCAACTTAGGACCTGGTAGAAGGTTACTTTTGTCTTTTAGCCCTAAAATTCTTTAGATTTAATCCTGTGTCATTTTTTTTTGCTTTTTTTTTTTAACTGAAATTGTTAACACATTTTCAACTTGAGCACTCTAGACTTCTACAAGAATGTGTTCTACATTTCATTTATTACATATAGAAAAAAAAAGAGTTTTAAAAAATAAATCTGCCTCTTTTACATCCATGAGTGGCGCTTTTTCACAACACCTGAAGGTAACTGAAACAGAATATAACAATGAAGTGGTAAAATGAAAATATACTATTCCTTTAGTTCCTAATACAATAAAAATGTTAATGAGCTTTTATTTTTGTTTTCTAAAAAAGAACTTCTACATACTCTTAAATATTTCCTCTTCAGTGAATAAACATTTATTTGCTTTGGTACTTCAACCTTAGAAGTAACTATCACTGAAGTAAAATCATTAAGTTTGTTGAGCAACAATGCTTGGCAGAACTTCAAGAAAGAGAAGTCTTAAATGTATTACTTAAAATGCCTTAAATAATCACAAAATAGCCTTTCATTTTCTTTTTATTAGAGAAAATATATGAAATTAGGAGAGCTTTCCAAACTTGACACGTTTAAAAGTAGACAAATAAAGCTAAATCTATAAATCTTTTAAAAATGTCAGCAAAGTATGACCTGTAGTTAGAATACTGTGCTGAGATTAAATGAAAGTGTGGTGATTGTTCTAAAACATGAACAGTTTTATCTGACTACCCTATAATCAATCACTAAAAAAACACGTATGATGCAGGCCAAGAGATCAAACACCAGCAAGAAGTTACTCCTCAGCACAAACAGTTCAGCACTACAGCACATTCATCAGTTTAAGTAAAGGGTATCATTAAAAAAGTACTTACATTAGGTCTTAATCCTGCTGCCATTTCATAATACTTCTCAGCTTCTTCATTAAGACTGGCTTGTCTATCAGGACAGAAGAAAAAATAACATAATTACAACTCTTTCTCCATATACAAAAGCACACCTAAAAAACATACTGCAACAATTTCTAAGGGTATTACCCTAAAAAATTGATAAAATGTGAGTTTTTAAGACTGTATTTCAGAATATCCATTTTTTGTGCCTTCTTCTCAGCCCTGAAAAGGTATTAGTACACAGTTAAGAATACTGTAGAAAGCCAAATACTCATCTGAGTATCAGTCTTCATCAGAGGAATATTTAGCTCATTTTTGTAATTAGCCACACTTTAACAGTAAATTATTAAGCAATAAGTTATACAATGGTGCAGTTTATTTCTTTGTGCACTGTTACCCAATTAAAAGGAAGAAAGTATAAAATACTATGATTCCTCAAAAACAGCTTTCCATTAATCAGGGAAATTATTTATATGAGTTCTCATTTTGGCATCTACTCATACCAGACCAAGAGGGCTTTTTTTAACTTGAAGCACATAACACATGGGAATGAATATTGTGGTTCCTGAAGCACTATCAACCCACCTCTGTTCTTCCTTCCATACAGACAACATCTATGTTTTCCTAGTAGTTAAATTATTAAATCTTCATTCTCCAACCTTTCAGTTTAATGGATTCAAATGAAAATACAGCATGTTGCCACAGAAACCTTAGTTTTTCTTTCTTTTTTTTTTTTTTTTCCAATGGACCCATTTAATCTCTTTTCTCAAACTTCTTCCTTCTTCTTTTGTCTCTAGCTTCTTAATTTCCCTTCAAATAATCACCGTAGTCACAGGCCCAATGAATGTCATGTGATCACATACATGTCTTAAGAAGGCTGATGAATATTTAGAAACAACCAGCCAGGCAAGCTAAGTATCTTCTGCTATTGTTCTATCATAACACTGAAGCCATGGGGAGGAAAAAAAAGAGAAAAAGAAAAAATATATATATATGTATATATAACTTTTGCATGAGAAGTTACCTGTCTTAGGGCAGGAATTCTTCAGGGTATTAGTGGATGTTACATGATTACAAATGCATTTCTATGATACAAGTGAAAAACCAGAAAACGAATATAACACATACTAGGGTTGATTTTTCTTTTTTTTTCCCCATTTTTCTTCATCTTCCAAGAACACTTCAAAAAGTATCAGTCAATAGAGCACTCACACCTGGACATTTTACCTGGTTTGTTACACTGAGGTTTTACATGCTTCAGTGATCACACTGTGTTCTGATTTTACATTCCCATCCACCCAAATTTTAAACATTACACATGATAGGCAACTAATTCCAGTCAACACATCTTGACAGAAAGTGATTGGTCCTGGGAGGAAAAAGGGAGGATGGATAAGCCCTTTGAAGTTGCTCACATAATTCACATGCAAGCTGAAAGCACTTTCTGACAATTGGCTGAGTAGAACCCAGTTGATACCTGTGGACTGTTTTAAATTACGTTACATATGCATCATCAACACATTGGTTGTCATGGTTAGAAACAGCTGAATGTCTAAAAATATTCATTTAACATGCTTCTGAATCACTCCTGCTGGGCACATAGAGCACTTGAAACTACTGAAAAGACAAATAATCCTCATACTTTCAAATTTCAGTACTTGCTATAAAGCACATAAATTGACATTTTTCACACAGCTTTTTTTTTCTGTTTGCACAGAACTGTCAAGAAACAAAGTGCTTCTGAAGGTGGCAAAAATCTGTAAAATGAGCAAGGTGCCTCATCCAGGGGCAGATACAGACAGTACACTTCTGTACAGAAAAGTGTTGTCAGCATGTAAATGTAGAACAAATTAAAATCCTGTCACCTTTTAGCCCAGTTAAAACACGTGGCTTGCTTTCCTCCCATGTGCACATCATGAAATATGGATCATTAACTTCCAAGTTGAAATCAGTTTGAATTTATAATTCACTATTAAAAATGGGTTATATAAATTAATTTAGATCACACTGATCTGGTCTGGAAGATGCCAGTTCCGTTACTGGAGTAACAGCTCCTTTATATAGCTGAGATACAGAAAAATTCAAGCTCATATTTTCACTGGAAATCTACACTACATATTCCTTATGTTAAGCCCTGGAATGGCTATCCTTTGAGGAAAAAAAAAAAAGGCACAGAGGTAGGAAATTGCAGTAACCCTATGCCCCTGTGCAGTTAATACCTTAGATCAATGTCAAACAATGGAAGGACACTATTAAAGGAAACACAGTTCACATTAGAGAATAAAGGAGAAATTTAGGAAAGGATGTTAAAAGAAGTTGGGAAGACAATGCCCTTCTCATACTTAGGAGTTATACTTCAACCTTAATCCCAAATCTTTTCATGAGGACTGGCATTGAAAATTCATCTGATTTCCCCAATTGACACTTAGCATTCAATCTTCTTTCAAGGAAAAATTGTCTCATCTTTTTATTCTCTCATCTTTATTAACCTGAGCCTCCAAATCTAGCAGTTCCTGTGTTGGGTTCCAGATGACTGCCAGTGATGGCTTATGAACCTGGTTCTATTCAACTTACATTCATTTTAAATATTTTTGTATACCACTGGAAAAAAAATACGCTTTAAAAGAAAAGCTCTACCAGTGTTGACTGGTTTAGATACATAAATATACAAATGGAAAGGGCTGTTTTTAACCTGCCAATTGCTTGACATAAATCTTCAGAATGTTAACATTTCAAAGTAAAATCATGGACATCAGTCCATTTAAGAAAAAGATCATTTCTTCAGAGAGGTTGCTATTTCATAATACAGATGTTTAATAATTAACATTCGTCATGAACTTTTTGCATAAAATAAATTTTACAGACAAATACTATGCATGTTAAAAGTTATCAGACTGCTGAAAACAAATTAATTACATTCATTCCAGATCTCACTCCTCTTACAGATGACTTGATTCATCTGGCATTGCATTATCATGATCCTACAGAAAACACCTTGGCAAAAAATGAATAACAATGTTTGTGTAATTAGAAAAAGAGAGATCCTTTAATAATGAAAATCTGACTTCAGCTTCAGATTTGGACACATAGACAGCAGTGAACAGAGTTGGCATACCTGACAGAAGCAGCTAGAGTCTTTCTTGTGACGTCAAAACTTAGAGCAGGCTATCTACAAATACCTCTATAGTATTTGAACACAGTTATTAATTCTGTCACAAATTTAAGAAAACATCAGTATATCCCTATTCAAAATCTGGTAATTACTGGAGTACAAAATAAATCAAAATTTAGGGAATGCTGTGATCATCCTCCATCCACAGCAGCCGTAACTGAAATTATAAAGAATTTATCTGCAATTCTAAATAAGCATCTACATGTTTCTGAATCTTGAGTTGTCCTTTGGAGCAATAATGGAAACAGGATTCTGACAAGAAGAAAAGATTATAACCTTCCTAACTAAAAAATGTAGCAGTGGACAATATATATTTGGACAATTAAANTTAATCCATAACATATTTTTTAAAGATATCACTTCTTCTCCCTTAGGGTAGTTCACTTCCATGCCTACCGAACTTCTGTAATATATTTTCTACCTCACAGACATGCAGTCCATTCAGAATTATTACTCACTTAGTAGTCTGTATAGCTGTTTGAGGTACCTCAATAGCAGTTGCCTATATGAAACTGTTACATTTAATAACTTCAGCTTTTCCTTTATGACTCTCTTTAGTATTCATCAGTATTGTAGTTTGTAGCTTTCTCACTCCACGCTAACCTGAGTACTCATTTATCTTCTTACTCACTTGTATTTTGGTACTGCTTTCTAATTGGAATCGCCTCATCTGTCCTTCATTTTAAGTATTCTGAAAAACAATTTCTTCTGAAATACGGCAGACTCATAATGGAATTGTATTTGCCTTGTCCAAATGTAGTTGCTTGGACCCAATGGACAATGAGACAATCTCTTTGTCTAATTGCTATTAAGTAGGTAATATATTGAATAAATTGCTAAGTATAGCAGTAAAGCAAGAT
This sequence comes from Odontophorus gujanensis, assembly GCA_013399175.1. Lineage (NCBI taxonomy): Eukaryota > Metazoa > Chordata > Aves > Galliformes > Odontophoridae > Odontophorus > Odontophorus gujanensis. The sequence continues at coordinate 52,011 of VXAB01006386.1, forward strand.
GAACATTAACGATGAGTCAAATCATAATGCCTGTGGTTTTAAGGAAATACTCGCAGCACTCAATTTGACCTTGCCATGCTGAATCTTGCTATATCTTCCAGACCAGTTGAAACTGCAAGACCATATTAGGAGGACATTACAGTCTTCCACAAAGAAAGCAGTATATTTAAATGGAAAATCAGACCAACTAGATATCCCATAGGGGCAAAAATGGGATTCTAGACAAGTTAAACCATCGGGGCTTTTTTTCATGGTGGTTGTGGTTTTTTTTAGGGTTTTGGTTTAGTGACTGTTTTGTTGTTGCCATTTTCAGGTTTTTAATTCTGCTTAAATATTTAAAATAGAGAATGCTGTTCAGAATCCCTGTGCAAAATACAGATTGAAAGCTAAAAGTATACAGACCCAACAAGGTCAAATAGGGTAACAACACTGTTGTACAGTACAGCAGAATAGCTCTTACTCTGGAAATGAAATGATACCCATATTGTGTTTCAGGCAGTGATGACAGAGAAAGTGAGACATGCTTTAAATGTATTCCTAAATAGGAATTTATGCCAACACATTTTAAAACACATACAAAAAAAATCACACCATTTTACACCACTGAACCATCTGCCACAATGAACTTATCANAAAAAAAAAAAGGTTCTATTAATAAATTCTGAGTTGCTGTTACCTTCCCAGCCATTTATGGCATCATGCATCACTCACATCAATATCAATTTCTGTCTCTTATAGATTCATAGATGCATTAGGTTGGAAAGGACCTACAAGACCATCTAGTCCAACCATCCTCCTATCACCATCCCTACCCACTAAACTACTAAATCAAATCCCTTAGCACCTCATCTAAACGCTTCTTGAACAGCGCTAGGGATGGTGCCTCAACCACCTCCCTAGGCAGGCCATTCCAGTGCCTGACCACTCTTTCAGAGAAAAAGTTTCTCCTCAAATCTAATCTAAATCTTCCTTGGTGCAACTTGTGGCCATTCCCTCTCGTCCTGTCACTAGTAATCTGGGAGAAGAGGCTGACCCCCTCCGCACCACAATCCCCCTGCAGGAAGTGGTAGAGTGCAATAAGGTCCCCTCTGAGCCTCCTTTTCTCCAGACTAAACAATCCCAGCTCCCTCAGCCGCTCCTCATAAGACTTGTGCTCCAGACCCCTCACCAGTTTTGTTGCCCTTCTCTGAACACGCTCCAGGGCCTCAATGTCTTTCTTGTAGTGAGGGGCCCAAAACTCTTAATCCATAACATATTTTTTAAAGATATCACTTCTTCTCCCTTAGGGTAGTTCACTTCCATGCCTACCGAACTTCTGTAATATATTTTCTACCTCACAGACATGCAGTCCATTCAGAATTATTACTCACTTAGTAGTCTGTATAGCTGTTTGAGGTACCTCAATAGCAGTTGCCTATATGAAACTGTTACATTTAATAACTTCAGCTTTTCCTTTATGACTCTCTTTAGTATTCATCAGTATTGTAGTTTGTAGCTTTCTCACTCCACGCTAACCTGAGTACTCATTTATCTTCTTACTCACTTGTATTTTGGTACTGCTTTCTAATTGGAATCGCCTCATCTGTCCTTCATTTTAAGTATTCTGAAAAACAATTTCTTCTGAAATACGGCAGACTCATAATGGAATTGTATTTGCCTTGTCCAAATGTAGTTGCTTGGACCCAATGGACAATGAGACAATCTCTTTGTCTAATTGCTATTAAGTAGGTAATATATTGAATAAATTGCTAAGTATAGCAGTAAAGCAAGATGAACATTAACGATGAGTCAAATCATAATGCCTGTGGTTTTAAGGAAATACTCGCAGCACTCAATTTGACCTTGCCATGCTGAATCTTGCTATATCTTCCAGACCAGTTGAAACTGCAAGACCATATTAGGAGGACATTACAGTCTTCCACAAAGAAAGCAGTATATTTAAATGGAAAATCAGACCAACTAGATATCCCATAGGGGCAAAAATGGGATTCTAGACAAGTTAAACCATCGGGGCTTTTTTTCATGGTGGTTGTGGTTTTTTTTAGGGTTTTGGTTTAGTGACTGTTTTGTTGTTGCCATTTTCAGGTTTTTAATTCTGCTTAAATATTTAAAATAGAGAATGCTGTTCAGAATCCCTGTGCAAAATACAGATTGAAAGCTAAAAGTATACAGACCCAACAAGGTCAAATAGGGTAACAACACTGTTGTACAGTACAGCAGAATAGCTCTTACTCTGGAAATGAAATGATACCCATATTGTGTTTCAGGCAGTGATGACAGAGAAAGTGAGACATGCTTTAAATGTATTCCTAAATAGGAATTTATGCCAACACATTTTAAAACACATACAAAAAAAATCACACCATTTTACACCACTGAACCATCTGCCACAATGAACTTATCAAAATCAGTTGGAGTCTGGCTCTCTATATCCTTCTCAGTTCAGCTTTCAGGCCTAACTTACTATGCTGTTCTCTGTGAATTAATTTCACTAACCTACATGTTTCAAATTCATTAATTCTACACTGAGGAGATATTTTTTAAAAAGTAGCTCAGAATCCTGTTGCAGGTCAAACTGTTGTTTATCAGCGAACCATTTGCCTTGGTTTCTTTCTAATCTGCAAGCAGTAATTGCTATTTCTCAAAGGGCATTTTAGCCTTTATTTCAAAATCCTGGTAGAGAAACTTCTTTCTGAAACACAGGTCACTTGACTGAAGCTGACTCTACCTCTGTTTTAATATCATTTTCTTCTTCTTTTGTTTTCTATCTTCAGTGGTAAAACTAGAAACAGCCAAGAGACAGATCTTCATTAGAGAAATAACCTAAATAACTGTTTTGTGCTGATGAAGTATGTTTTTTATTTCATTTTTCACACCTTCTCTAAGCATAGATATAATCTAAATGAAATTAAGTATCCTCACACCTGTCAAGCAGACAATAGATAATTGTTATCCAAGAAATAAGTATGGAGAATACCTATTACAGTAATGTGGGATTAATGATAATGTTCAGGCAGAAGCTTAATGTTACTGAATATCCAGGTCTGCCAGCTTTAAGAGGAAAAAAAAAAGTCCTTTTAAAGGAAACAAAAAGGTCTAACGTTTTATTAATTTCAGAAAGAGACCATAATTGAATATATGACTATATATGAAATCACATATACTGATAATATTAATTCTTCTTGCATAGCTCCAAGTCAACATTAGCTTGAGGATATTTAGATTTCTAACCATCATAGTGTTCCCTGTTGATATTAACAAAAAATGTGACATTTTCGGTATTCTCTAGTTACATCCAGACCAGGTTCAATCTATTATTTGCAGTTGCTATACAACCTAAAAACTTTAAAAGATCAGAGGAAAGGAAAGCCAGCGGAATGTTCTTCACAAAATAAACCAATTGTTCTTATACATAAGCAAAAAGAATGATCCACTTGAGAATAACTGAAATTTTAAAAGTAATAAATTACAAACACACAGGAAAGTAGAAATACATAGTACTAAGTCCTGAAACAGTTTCATTTAAATTCTTTTTATCAGCAACACTGAACTCTTTGCTACAGTTGCTGGACTTCAAAAAACAAACTGCGCGTCACCAAAGATTGGAAAATTTTTTTTCCTCCAAAACAGAAGAGGAAAATCGAGTAAGACAAATGTAAACACACTAACCTGAGCATATGGGCAGCATTGAAAACAACATCAAATTCTGTATTATCAAGTTCAGCTGCCTTCTTTGCCATCTCAGCAGCTTCGATCAGACGGGATTCTTCTAGTAGGAACTGACCTGCAATGGAGAACATGAGCTTGATGTCATAAAAACCAACTGATCTATGACACTTCAGATAGCACAGATGTGACAAAGAAATGTTTTAAAAAGTGGATGTTCCACACTCAACATTTGGTCATTTGCTGATTTGCTTTGCATTATAACAGGTAAGATCTTTCACATTTCCTACATAACCCTTATCTGCTCTGTAAAAAAACCTAGAAAGTAGCTAAAATCACATAAATGAATTTTACAATGGCACTGTCTTAATCATTTGATCAAGTAAAACCAAAAAGAATAATGCACTATTAACTACATTTTATGTAAAGTGCAGTAGTTTTAAAAGAAAAGCACATATCAACTAATAGAACTCCATAAAAATGAGTTTTCCTTTGAAGAAGAAAATACTTTGCAAGGCATTCCAGCCACCATAATTCTGCTCCTTTTAAAGATTTTTTCACAGAAATTTCTAAAATGTTTTATTTTGGATCAAGGACATGTCATAGGGTTCCAGCTGTCTAGACTTTGTGTCTAAATAACATACATGGAAAATGTATCTTAAAGTATGGTGATTACACATTCCAGCATCCCATCCTTCCTTATTCTATCTTATTGTTGTAAACTAAGATTACTCAACCAGAAGTCTGCTAGGCCATCGCTTGCCACAAGTCTCTTCAGGGGCAGCAGCCCATGAACAAATGGTTTCCTCTCACAGTGAGGGATTTTGGTTCTTGCTTGTCTCCTTTCCTCACACATTCCCTATTCTTTATATGCTTGTTTTATGTATATGCAGAAAATCCACATAACCAAAGTCAGCAAGGTCTGCAGAGGTCACAGTGAATCCGGAGACGTTTGGTACAATGAACACATTTGCAGAAGGAATTATCGCAATACCAGAAGTGATGAAAGACAGCTTTCATGGCTTTTTGCTTTTTCTCCATGGATACATTTCAACTTGGCAAGACATTCTTTACTCACACAGTTACCTGTCTTAGTTATTCAGATCTACAAAAAGTCTTGGGAAAACATTAAAATAAATGCCTTACTTTATTTGTAGCATAAGCCTTGCTTGTTTTAGCTACATCCACATTCAAATAAATGCCATCCTTTCAAGCATTACGATGCATTGTGTTGTTTCCAGACACAATAATTTCCAAAGAGGCTTTCTTACGCAGATCAACAGTGGAGACAGAGATGAAGGGGAGGAAGGGGAGTTTGGATCATAAAAAAGTAATCTAACTTCAGAATTAGAAACCATCACTTGAACCATTAATTGGAGTCTCTTAAGAGGGAGAAATTGTCAGTATTTTCTCTCCACTCTCGTAACAAGAAGGGAAACAAGTACTACAAGTTTTTTTTCTACTTTATGTTTTCTTTTTTCCTGTACGACATTAGGGCTTGCTTTACATATAGCTTGACCAACTCTGATATTAATTTGAAAATTCTCACATAAGTAAATCTACTAATTACAATAGGCAGTTCTTAATCTAGTTTGAGTTTCTAAGTTCTTTAAAGAGAAATCTTTGAAACAAGCCTGAACAAACGACATTCCAATTCTCTTTCAAGAAATGAACTGGAAGAGTAATGCTAAATTTTGGGTCTATGCCAAAGCAAACTAGCCTTAAGCTGTTAACATTATGTTTTCTTATTTATTTTTATTTATTTATTTATCTATTTATTAGCTTGTTCGTTTATTTAGGAAAGCACAGAACTAGGAGAATGAGATTATAGTAACAGGATGGGTCATTTATACATCCAGCAAGAAGGTGAGAAAGATAATCTTTTAGACTTCAACACATAGTGAGCCTCAAAAAATCACTCTGAAACAAACAAACAAACAAACAAAAACCCTTCATACTTAGGAAAAATATTTTGCAGCTTAAAACCCACAAATAATGTCAAGTGGTCATTCAGGTAATTAATTCCACATGGGTTGAAGAAAATCCTCACTGTTCTTGACAAAAATTACTCAAAGATATTCAAAGACCTATCTTTAGAACCATACTTCTCATTACCTGTATGAAACATTTCAACACTGGACCCCAACAGAGATGCTATGTATATTTATAATTACTCTACATGTAGTATAATGTAACTGATACATTCAACTCAATGTGATAGAATCAATACATTTCTTGAGTCAAGACTTATTTTATTAAGATACTAAAATTATTTCACTTCATCCATGTAATTTCTAAATTATATTTTTTTGAAACCATTTCAAACTAATACTAATGGTTTACTGGTTGAGCTGAACAGACTGTTGACTTTTAGCTCTTTAAGAGGTCTGTAAGATCAACATATCACTGAAAATATTATGAAATTACTACATATTTTAGGATTTCTACAAGAAGGCTAATTTAGAGATGGACATTATATACATTTAGCAAGTGCAATGCTAGCTAACAGCTTATTTATCTGAACCTTTTCTAGGATGCACACATTCCATTAATCGACATGGACATATGAAAAATGTCAGCAACTGCTGTAGATGAATGTTTTCAATTGTTAAACATAAAATTTGCCCTGTTTATAATTAGACCTCTTAAGCATGCCTCTGTAATAGGATTACTATTACACAGCATATTAAAGGATTACTTTTACTATGGGTTTTCCAAAGTGAACTAGAACAAATTGCAATTTATCCATGACCCCAGCTAAGTACAAGGAAAACTTTCAGTTCTCCAGAAAGGTCTGGGACCACATATTCCTATAAACAAGTCTCTCTCTGTATGGGAGGATTAATAACGATGCCAATAACTCATACTAAGTGGTAGGTAGCAGATTACACATGGCACCTTCTCAAAACCAACCACAGCATCCTTTACACCCAAACTCTTACAGAATCCTGACTACAAACAGGAGAATATCCCCTGAAAGTGTCCCAATAATTTCCTGAGCAGAGGTGACTTAATCTGAGTGGGTAACAAATGTAAATAACTGTCACCTTTTCAATCTAGTGAAAAGTCAATGTCTGAGTGTATAGCAGATGTGTGGTGGGCTGCTTCCCTCCAATACCAAGCACTCTCTCACTCCATCCCCACCTCTCAGCATTATGAGGGGAAAAAGTATGGGAAGACAAAACAAGAAAGCCTCAGGTTCAACATAAAGAGAGTTTAATATGTGAAAGAAAGAAAGGGGGGG
>VXAB01006386.1:58966-114857 GCA_013399175.1 Odontophorus gujanensis
ATGTCAAAGTAAAGGGAACTGCTCTCTACTTCCCACTTGCAGACCTTTGTCCAGTTAGTCATTGAACAAAGGCTACCTCAGAAGCCAAAAAACCTTTCTCTTCAACTATCCCAGTTTTTATTGCAGAGCATTATACTGTATGTTACAGAATATCCCTTTGGCCACCTTGTTCAGTTGTCCACGCTGTTACCCCTCCCAGTCAGCGTGGGAAGAAGAGAAAGCCTTGACACTGTGCAAGCACTGTTCATCAACAGTCAAAACACCAGTGTGTTAATCAATGCTGTTTTAGTCACAAATTCAAAATACAGCATCATCCAGTTATAACTGATGAAAAAAGTTAACTCTATCCCAGACTGACATGGTATGAGGTGGAAACTTTCACTTGACAATTGAGAATTGACAGGTACTCCTGGAACACTCACACATCTAAATTTGATTTACAGCATCTAAGTAGAGATAACCCATTTTGAAAACATTAGCCATAGCTCCTTATAAAATGATATGCTAAGATCATACAAGAATGATTTAGATTGGCAGTTTAGTGCTGTACTTTCTTCATTAAAAAACAGACTTCTGAACTTTTCCTGTCAATGATATAAAGATGCATTTTCCCAAGAGAAGAGTGCTAGCAGGGCAAAATATTGGCTAGATACTTAAAGTAAATCAGTAAGTCTCACCCACAAGCCCCTAGATTGAGGAACAACTTGTGTGGGTCTAAATTTATGTGCCGGATTTACTCCTTTGAGAGGTAGCTGGCAAACAGCATGATTTACGAGATACTGCCCAATATTACATACAGAGTGTTCTTACTACAGGTGTCACGAATCTGACTCTTGCCAACAACATAAATTATGGTAGTCTGATTGTTTTTTGGAATTAGAATCGGGATTTTAGAAAACAGCTTTCTAAAAGCTCTTGATCCAAGATTTTCTTGAAAGAATTAATACTTCTCATTAACTAGAATAAGTGAAATCCAAAATCCAGGGGCGATCTTCAGTAATATTACTCTCTGTCTAGAGCAACATTACAATTTTAAATATAATTTTTCATCTTTCTTGCTAGATAGAACAGAGATGAATATTCATCCATACTCAAGAGTTCTCAATGACCTCTGAGAGAACTGATTCAATGCTTTGTTATCCACTTAGACACATTTTTTTCTAAGCTCTAAAATATCTAAGCATCAGAAACAGCACAAAAACTGAAGAATCCCACACCTTCAGCATTGTTCAAACTTTTTCTTGCAAATGATTGTGGTTTGAGTCCATGTTAGACTGGAAAAAAAAATTATGAGCCACTATATGCTATCTACTTGTCTCTGAAAAATAACATACAGAAGAATTTCAGTTCAATTTCAATTTTCTTTTTTAGAGTTTCCTCTTCCTAATAGTTGAAAAACATCCCTGATTTTCATTTTCTGTCAAAATTTTTAACAAAAATTCATCCACAGAGATGAATGCTGACAGCTCTACTCAGTGTAATAGTCTCTCTAAATTGATCACGAACATTTGTAAGGCATTTTGTTATGCCAACAACAGTTTAGCAGCCATATGTACATGGCTAGTTCTGTTACTTTGTTGTAATATAAAAGATATTAATTAGTTGGGATATGCCTATGCATTATAATCTTTTTATGTTAAGACCACAAGGACATTAGTTCCTTCTTCAAGAATGGGCTTTATCAACTACTCCCTACAGGCACTATGAGCTTTTATTTCACTAGATCAAACTGAAAATAGCAGCAATTTTTCTTTGGTTGAAATTTTCCATTTTTTTATTCACTGGCAAGTAAAGGTACTCTGTACCTGTCAATGGTTTACAGCCTGGTTCGGCCCAGTTCTGTGACAACTGTGGCAGGGAGAGGGTTTCTGAAATGATGCATCGTGCTAATATTGATTTTAAAAAGAATCATTCTGAATGATCTCAGAATGCATTTTGTTCTTATTCAAACTTCAACCATTTATATTCTTGTCCTGATATCTTCACTAATGCAAGAAAAACTAAGTAAACTGATTTTCTAATAAGAAGGAAAAGATCTTCTAATCCCATCATAATAGGGAGTAATTAACATTTGATTTTTCTAAATAGATATACCTTTGTCATTGAGTCTTTTGTATTTTGTATCTCCAAAAGATTTTTCTCCTCCTGTGGCAGTAACGTAACTATTTTAACCTGAGAAGTGGATATATCAAGACCATAAACTCACACATTAAATCTATTTATAATGAATGTAACTAGCAATTCTTTCAGCACATTCAACACTGAGAATTTGAAGCCCAATATTTGTTAGTGCTGTCAAAGCACTCTGAGTTCCAACACAAACCAAAACAGGTATCAGGTTTTGTGTGAGCTAATGCACTTTGTCAGTCTGAAGCATACATAAAGGCTACAAGATCATGTCTTGAGAACTGAACCACATTCTCACTGGCACAGTGGCAGAACCAGGGTTGAAGTCATCATTAACTCTGTAGCATCAGGAGCAAAAGAGCACATGCAAGTACTTCTCTAAATGGAAAAGTTTCAATTGCATGCTGTGGAAGAAATGAGAGGAAAGACCTTGTCTCTGAGTTGATATCCAAAACTTTGCAGGTGATGAATCAATGTTGCAAGATGCCAAGTCAACAGACATGACCTAATGTAACTGTTTCCTTTAAGAGTTTAGAAACAGATTCATTGGCTGTGAATGAGCAGTTTCCAGAGCAAGGAAATGTTTGCTAAAGATCCTGCTTTCCTGTTAAGACAATTTCTCACTGAATTTGTAGGATGTTACGAAAGAAACAAAGAATTTACATCAGAGTCACATAGATGGTAGCAGCTTTCCAGTTTGTTTCATTGCTTCTTATATCCTATTCCAACCTTATTTAAACATGTTCTCTGCCTGTCTTGCTGAAAGGGGTACTGGGAAGCCTGGTCTGTCCTCTCAATTATTTCCTTCTGAGAAGATTATTATATGCAAATAAGATAAAGACTGTGTAAGCCAGTGTGTACTGCAACATTGGTATCTGCACTGTCTTGAAACAGTCCTTTTTCTTTGTCTGAAAAACTTATCTGTTGCAGTTGTGCTAAATATACCATTGGATGTCATCCAGAGCACAGCCAGAGGTAACAGAGAAAAAACTAAATTGCGAGCTTTTGAGACTCAGTGATTCAGCTTGCAACCATATCTGGATCACTAGCAGCTCTCACCAAAACATAAAATTGATTATACTACAGAGGATCTGATGCTTTTACACATTCTAATCTAGATTCTGGACACTGTATCTTTTCCCAGGCACCTGATGATATTTGGAAAAGAGATATTTGGAGACGAAAGAACTATTCAGTTGTACTTTTGTAGCAGCTCCATGTTCTCCCTTCAAAAATTTTCATAATGAGATAGAATTCATAGGTCAAAACATATGAACATTAACAAAAATGTCTCCAGGGATGTTTGCACCACAAACTTCTCAGTTTCTGCAGAAACTCCAAATTCTGGCAGCACGAAAGAAGCATAAAGCCATATATCTAGCACTGTTTCCAATCTGACATTTCTATATGATATCTCTTGAGAAGTCTCGTGTACTGTGCTGAAGAAGTAGTGTCAACCATGTATTCAGGATTTCAGAATGATTACATTTAAGGACAAACTCAAGGGAAGAGTCAGAAACACGTAAATTCCACAGCATTTAGGGTCAGTGACCTAACCTGTTTGGAAATATTCCACTACATTCCACTTCCGTGATTGGTTCTAAAGGGAGTTTGTAATAAATAGTTATTAGAATGGTTTGTAATCTTCTTTCAATGTTGTACAATAGCAACAGCCGAAGAGCAACAAAAAGAACTTGAAAGTTTATATATATATCTTTACATGCTCATTAAAGTTATCTACAGCTGCCAAGAAAAATGTAAGCAAGACTTAAAAATCTTCAAATAGTTCAATTTCTGGTACAACCCTCCTGTTTGGTTTCCTTTTGGAAGTAAGAAATAATGTCTATGCTAATAGCAGATGAACATTTTCTTAAAGATATTGGAGAGAGTTCTGGGAGCAAAAAGGTTGGAAGATTTGCATAAGTTACATCTCTGCCTGTTTTAGGTCTGTGAATCCTGTCTTCTTTGAATAACATTTATTGGTATTGTAGGAACAGGTACAAGGCATAATTCAAGTATCTTAGTTTGATGCCACAGTATGCTCAAAATGGAGAGATTTTTTCTTCAAAAAGTACACATTCTACAGGGATACGTTGTTTGAGTATCATAAACTTGTTTTTATAGCTTCCTGCAAAATTATTATATATTTAATATTCTCACACAGTCTAAAAAAAGCAAAAAAGCAGGCAAAGTGACTTAATGATAGGCATATTGCATCTGGTTGGCCCTGACTCCATCTCATCACTGAATTTAATTTCTCAACACACAATCTCTATGTAGCACCTGATGTTCCCAACAGAGCAGACCCAGGTACTCGGTTTTACTTATTACTCAGCATATATTACCTTCTGCCAACCTGCCAGTCTGAAATGGACTATTCATTCACTGGTATTACCAACTGCAAAGTCAGTTTTTGTCATTTCATTCATGAAGAACTGAACTCCCTATGAGTTTAGGTGAAATTTCATCCATTGGCATAAAGCTCTTGAAGAAATTAAAACTTCATTGCTAGGTCATAGCTGATATTTCTCTTTTGTATCAATACAACTTGGACATTCTATTTTTCATTATTACACTTTTCAGAAGATTTTTTCCTTATACATTTGAGAAATAAAGAAAAGTTTCCTAGGCTATTCTTCAGGCAATGAAGAGCAAAGGCCGAAAGCTTCAGCAATCTGAACAACGTAACTACACGTCAATACATTACAACTAATGTTCAAAAACAAGTAAGAATTTATTAAGTTCAATTTGTTTTAATCAAAATTATTGACTTCTTTAAATAAAATTGTACTGATGCTTCTGTACTCTTCCCCCACAGTATTTTTTCTTCCCAGTTGATATGCATTTTATCTCTTCCATCTGCTAGATGTTTCTGGCAGCATACTATGTACCTGAGTAGATTATATCAGATCACCCATCAAGACTCACACTTTGTAAGACAGTGCTTCTGGACAAAGTTCAGATGTTCAGATAAATGGCATGTGAAAAGAAGAGAAAAAAAGAGAGCACAGATGAACAGCTACCTGCATTTCAGTCTCAGAGGGGACTGCCATGCTCTCTGGTCATTGGAGCAAGAGATACTTCCCCTGATCATTTAAAGCGGCATCCTACTATCTGCAATGCAGAGGGATTCAGAGCTCTTGAAACTATTCCACTAGTTCTCCCTTCACATATCTCCACCTACACTGAGTTTGAGAAACACTGTTTTAAATGCACTGAAATCCAAAGCCAGCAAGTTATCTGCACAAAATTGTAACACTAGTATAGATATCTGTTGTGATATTATCCCAAGGAGCATCCAGGATGTTCTTCACTTCTCTTTCAGTTTTCATGGGGACAAATAAGCTGACTCCTGCACAAAATCATATCTTCTAAGAATAACTTTGGCATATGGCCTGTACTAAAGAACCTTATAACACTAACACAAACCCCTTAAAAGACACAGTGTATCAACAGTCATTTCTGATAGCTCCAAAAAAGTCCAAAAACTTAAAAGTCAAAAAGAACAGCTGCACATCCATGCAACAGAAATTACAACTGTGTGCACAGCTCCAAAAAAGTCCAAAAACTTAAAAGTCAAAAAGAACAGCTCCACATCCATGCAACAGAAATTACAACTGTGTGCACACATGCACTTGGAGGATATCTTCAGTCTATATATTCATGCTACCCCATTAACATGCTGTTGTGTCCAAATAGACTGTTCTTTCCATTAGGCTGTTCAGTGAGGTACCTGTTTTATTAGGGATCAATGCCAACTATTTTATTTGCTGCTTTAATGCTGAGAAAAAAGTAAAAAAAAAAAGTGAAAAAAAAATAAAAACAAGATTGTGTGAAAAATATGGATATATTTCTCTGTCTCTTAACATTTGACATACAGGATGTGGACCATACCTGTGAGCAAGTGCTAAAACAAACTCATGGGATCTAGAGATGCACTTACAGTGTTCACCAGGGATTCCTGTTTAATACTAAGAATGTCCCTGGTAATATACACTAAAGATTCCTGATTAATACAAGAAGCCAAAGGGAAATAAGAAAGATAAAAGCAAGTACAATATTCTTCAAAATTTACGATGTTTTGTTCCTGAAATGACAAGTTTTGGAGATTAGCTGTACTATCTGGACATGTAAGCCAACCAGAAGTGAATTGTATCTTCCTTATAGTTACTCTGATACTAACACAGCATAGCATCACCAAATCCCTTGAAGCGATCAGAAGTTATGCAATCACAAGAAAAGTTTTAACTAGCATTCAACAGAGCTCTATGTATAAAATATTCCATGATGGAGACCCAGCAGCTTGTTCAGCGAAACTTCTTATCTCTACAGCCCTTCAGTATCACATTTACTACTATATTCCAAACGCTCACTAAGTTTTGACTTTCACTGCCAATCTCCAGAACAGAATCTCATTTATTTTGACATAATGACCACTGTAGAAGTACAAGGAAACCATTCACTGTACTTGCAACACAATAAAGTAAAACTCTGCTAAAGCTTTTAGGGAATAGTCTTAATTAGGAAACAATACACTATTTTAATATTGTAGTCTGGTAATGAGAATCAAATACAACAGACATGAATGATTATTTTAATAACCTTGCTTTTAGTGTACTGGTAAACTGGAAATTACACATAAGGAATACTTCAGGAAAAGACAGGCAAGTTGATCAGGTAGTGAGAAAGAAGAGAAAAAAGACTGAACCTGTAATAAATTATTTGCATTCCTAACTTCAATTGTCATGATGGATAGTTAGGACATACCTTTGAATTTGTATTCAAATAGAATTTCTAATCACAAAAGATAATGCCTTAATTAGTAAAGGGAAGGGGGGCTTGAGAAGGATTTTGAGAAACAATGTACTGCAACTTTTCCTCATAACTTTGAGATATCATCAGCTATACTAATATCCAAGTGAAATAATGGAGCTTATGTGCTTATCAAATTTACCTGCACAGGTATGAATAGAACATACCATCTCTAACTGAAATGACCCACAATGCAGAGCTATGAAACACTGACAAACATTCATTTAAATACCATGACATGTTCAAAGTAACAGCATGCATTAATTATGGGAGTCTAACATGCAGATTTTTTCACCGAATAGGTCCAACCAGAAATAAAATGTGAGCAATTCAGACAAAGAGATCACACAAGATGAAAATATGATTATTATGTGAGAATAAATTTCTGGTTTGGCCATTCATTTTCATTTATATTACATTTACTAGTTAGAAATTGAAGAGGAAATTAAAACAATATACAAAGATATATGCAGAGTGCCTGTGGTTCCCTACCTTTTTCTTTAACTATAGTGGAATTTATTACTTCTTCCCATATTTTCCAATTGAGACTATGTAACTCTTTCTTTTTTTTTTTTTTTTTTTTTTTTTTTTATTGTTTCCAAAGGCTTGTGTTGCCTGAAGCTGGTTGATATCAAACCATGGCATGAGTCATTGCTAGGGATAGTTCTGACAGCACCAGCCCCTGCCCGCCTACCCAGTGTTCACAGCATTTGGGGCTGCAGGCCCTGTTCTGGGCATGGAACTATCTGCACTAAATGCAACCTCTTTCTCCCATCAGGCTTCTGCTACTGGAGAAAACTGATATCCGCTTCTTATGGAGCCAGCAGTCCAAGTCCCCTCAGGGGAAGCTCATAGNTATTTTCCAATTGAGGCTATGTAACCTTTTTTTTTTTTTTTTTTTTTTTAGTTTAGATTCATGTGTTATCAGTTTTAAAATATACTGATATTATTATTATTAGAATTAGTCCATAAAGTTAAATATTTTTGGTTCCTTGGGAGTAATCGCATCTGGAAATATTTTTTTCACATCTAACAAAACCAATCCAAACTTACAAGGATACCTTCAAATTAACTATGCGCTTTAAACAGATTCATGCTTTAATATGACATAACATAGTAAAATTGAATATACTTACATTATTATATATTACATTATACATACATACTAAATTGAAATACTTATTCATTTCAAGACATAAAGATGCTTGGAAGACAGTAGATTTAAGACCCATAAATCTTCAACGAAATTCAGATACGCTGACAAGAAGCACTCATATGCACAAAAGTTAAACTTATAGTTGCCCAATCACTGTCAGTCAGCAAAGTTAGGCTAAAACTGTTAATAATGGTATTCCAGGCCATGAAGCTTCAACATATGGCAGCAGTCACCTTTCTCCTTTCCCAGCAATTTCAGCAATACTGAAATTCCCCTCACAGTAGGAAAGCTATGCAAAATATGAAAATCTTCATCTCTCCCTCTGTGGATATTAACAAATTGAAATGGAAATGAAGTTATACATGGTAGATTAGTTTCTTTCCCTTTAAAGAAAGTATTCTGCCAGTAGCACTTTACAAATCCTTAATCACTCAGAGATTAACAGCAAGTCTGGTATATGTGTGGAAACCCTATCTGCCCAAAACATACCATAATGCATGTAGCAGTTTCCTTTGGTAGGATCCAGCTGAATTGCCCTCATGAAGTACTTCTCTGCCTCACTCTTGCGCCCCTTAAAAAAATAAAAACAAACAAACAAACAAACAAAAAAACAACAAAGGAAGGATTGGTTAAGATTATTTGAACAGTGTGTCGACATGGAGCCATCGTATGCAGTTACCACTTTGAAATTCCAGACAATAGAGGAAAACAAATATGAATGCTTAAGTGTTGCAGTAAGTTTTGCGGCCTGCTACTTTATGCTGTAGAACTCCAGACTGCGAAAGAAGTGTGTCCAACATACTCAGTGTCCAAGAAGTAAATAAATGGCAGATACATACAGCAAAAATATACTGCAAAGTGTTTAGGGTGAACCTGGACCTCCATGCTACTTTTCTGGACATGCATCAGGATAAGCATTTTACAGACCCGAGATAAAATAAGAAGGGAATTTACGAGGAAGATTCAGTCAATCCTTTGAAGGGAAAAGGGAAGGGGGAACAAGGGGAGAGGGGCAGGGAAGAATGCTTTGGTTCTGTGAAATAACATGGTTATATACACAGTCAACAGTAAAGGCTCCACAAATTAAAGAACAGAAATGGAAAATAGTACTGATTTTAATGTGGAAATTAAGATTTCATCACAAGTCAGTACTGTCACTCATAAAATATAAACAGAATTGAAAAATAGAAATCTTAAAGACTGGTCAATGCTAAGACAAAATAAAAATTAAAACCAACCAAACAAACAAAAAGAACACAAGATCAAAATCAAGAAATGATGGCAAGAACAGGAATGCTCTAAACTTTAGATTTATTTTTTTTTTTTTGCCACTGAAATCAACAATATACTAAACTTGTATGGAGGATACAAGGTGACAGAGTAGATTTGTAAGTGGCCATTATTCTTTTCATTAAAAAAAAAGACTCAAAAAGCAGAGATACTGGATTATTCTAGTCTCTTACTCAAACACAAATTAGCAGCAGCTATTTGATAAGGTACCTAAGACTTGTCCAATCCTAACCCATGAAATTAGTTGCTGTGGTTTGTACTAGAAAACAGAAGATCTCCGTAATGAGGAACATTTAATCTCTATCAACTTGTAGAAAGGTAATGCTCTATGCATCTGTCAAGGCTGGCCTTCTTGTTATTTCACAGATATAGGATTTCTCAAGTTTTGTGGTCTGGAAATAGACATTGCAAACATCCTGCACTATCCCACAAGTTAACGTAGGAGTAATAATGAGGTCAGTTCATGATTACAGCTGCTCCAGATTCTCAGTATTCCCCTCAAGGGCCTTAAAGACAAGAAAATAAAGAGAGAGAAAGAAGTTCAGCAGCACACATGAGATATATCATAACTGGGTTCTATCAAAACCAAGATAGTGGGAAATTTTTCAAGACAGCATCTTGGTTGAGATATAAGCAGAATTATCATTTTCAGTGTCATAGTTTCACAAACTGAATGCTCACATACAGTAAGAGTTCACCCTGATTATTGAGTATACTTTAGTAAAATCATATACCTTAAAACCATAACCACAAGGCTTGAAAGCCAAATGGAGCAATTACATGACAGAACATGATATCCTGTATCGCAGCGTGGCTTTATTTTTTTAAGAAAAAAAGAATATCACATGACACATAGTCCAGACTAATTTTTTCTCATCTACTCAAGCTGTAAAGACACATCTAAAGATTAAAAAAATATATATATTTTAATTACATACAAACATAGTAGAGAACAAAATGTGAAGAAAATAATCCCCACTTGAAAACACATGGTAAATCAGGCTCAATGTAAAATAATTATTCAAATTAGAATAATGAGGATTGTGATGGGACTTAAAATTAAGCACTGAATTTTGCACATTTAACCCCAAGACTGGCACATTTTAGCCTGGCAAAAGGTACTATGACAGCCCAGCCTTGAGGCTCCAAAATAACAGGCACTAAGTTCATGTATCAGAATATACTGTCAAATTAATATTTACAGATTTTGCTTCATTGCGGATTTTTTGGGTTTTTTGTTTTTTTCAAACAGATGATCATTATTAGTTCTAGACTGTTGCGCTCTGCCTCTGTGTCTATTTCTAGAACATAAGAGAACAGTTCATTGAATATAGTAAAAAATATGTAGCTTCAGTCTATAGAAATAGACAGCTACAAACATTTGTCAAACATGATTAATTTTCATTTACTGGGATCACCGAAAATACATGACTGCTCCTCTTTTTGGCATTTTCCAGATGGCATATAGCACCCAAGCTCAGTAGACCTGGAGTACATAATGATGACAGGTGCCAGTATATATAGTATCAAAAGAATGACTGTGCTGTTAATATGTCCAAATACTTGTTAAGAGTAAAAGGGGGAAAAATCTTACATTACCCAAGCCATAAAACGAGTTGACTAAAAATGATCAGCAGAACCCCACTTGTTCATGTTGACCATTATTTTCATTTATCCACATTTGTAGGAAAAAAAGAGAAGATAAAAATACTTTATTGCATTATAAGGAAGCTTGTACCATATTCTGTAAAAATGTCCTCTCTGTTGCCATCTGTCTGCTGCTATACCTCGGTGTAGATTCAGTAAGTTTTCTTTCCATGTCAAATGATATAAAATCTAACCATTTGATAGTATCAGACCAAAGTTAACCATTAGCACATATAGACTTTTTTCAGCTATCCAATGTACATCTAAACTTCCATAACAGAATGTAGGTACTATGTATTTACATTAAGATGGCAACTCTGCAATTGTCCTTTCCCATCACGTGGGTTCAGAGTTAAATAAAACATACAGCATAAGGAGGAAAAATAGCTTTTAACAAAAATCCACAATAATTGTTTAAACAGCTGTAAAGTACCTTAGTGCAGGAAGGCATTCTGTGTGCATGTTCATTGCTGTGTGTATTGACCTATACAGATGTAGGCATTAAGAGCCACTGGAAACCTCCCAATTTCTAGTACGACGGTGTGCAGTTGTATATGCACAGCCACATGTTTTGGCAACTTTACAAAGCCAAAAATATAAGTTTTCAACTCCATGCTAGCAGACTTGTTTGAAGGATAAAAACGTTATTCATAAGATTTTAACAGAAGGACTCAATGGCTCTGAGGATTAATAACGGGATACAAAATACCTTTCACCTGTTGGTCACCAGTTCACATCCAGCCCAGGTCAGTAGCTAATGAAAAGGTGCTATCTGACAGCTACTGTTTTCCTCATGAGAAATAAGTAGGTGGTCCAAACCCAAGCCCTAATGGAGATCCACTGCACAGAAGCACTGGCATATTTATGGCTGCTCAGCTCACTAAAACATAATGATAGAGGATCACAAAATAATGAATGTCAATCTCATTGCTAAGGAAAAAATCTGTTAAAATCAGTTCAATAATCAGTTCAGAATACTGTGCTGACATTTTCCTTAGCAGACCTTACTCTAAGACCTACAATGTGTACAAACCTCCAGCATTTTCTATTAATAAAGAAAACTCAATTCTTTTTTCCCAGGCACAAGTAAGGATGAATTGTCAATGTTTATCACCTTTCCATATTAAAAAGTGAAGAAGTAAATGTGACTGACAGATGGCTCTAGTACACCAGTTGTCCTGGCTTTCATAAATATCCTGCTCTCCGCACACCACACAGACTTAAATCAGACCGGATGGTTGCTTCTGGCTTCAGAAACAAAACAGTTAAATATTTAAATATGAATTCAGGAAGTTGATTTTTAAGACACCTGGTCTCTGTAGATGCAGACTGCAAGGGGTTTTGTTTCCTTGGCTGCTTCTTCCCTACAGAACAGACAATGGGTCTGATCTTACTAATATGGTCAGACAGGTGTTCAAACAGGCTTTCCTACAAAAGACACATGATTACCAGGAGAAAGAAAGAGCTAGCTAAGAACAGCTGAAACATTAGTAAAATATCTTACATTTATCCTTAAAATATTTAAAAATTGAAGATAAAACGACTATTTTTTTCTACCTTCTCCAATTTTTTCCTCTCCGCTGGTGAACTGTGCCAAATTCATGTTGAGGCAGCTGGTGCACTTCAGGCTGCTGGAGGTCCAAGAACCCTGAGATGCTAATAAAATCAGAAAAGACTAATACAGCTGAGCAGCTCTGAATAACCCTCCTGTGTAAACTACCATGATACAGTGGCTACCAGCAAGGTGGTTCTACTTGTTAGGTGGTCTCTGCAATTTTAAACCCATTTCATGTTTTGTAAATATTCATCATTCTCCAAAACGCACACGGGTTTAATCAGTAGAGCAGAGACTTCACTCTGCAATTCACTTGCACCAGCTTTAACTGGCAATAATGTAATTGCAATTTGCATCACAAATGCAGTTGACTGTAATTCCCCAAATTGGCTCAAATTTTTTTTTGGCAAGTATTCCCTTTTTAATAAAAGGAGTTGAATTACGGGAAAACATTTCTTAACAGAAAATTGATAAAAATACAGACATTAAATACACAATAAACAGTTATTTTAGATATTCCCTTTTTTTCCCTTTAGACACGCATCTCAATAACAGAGTATGCTAGGAGAGGAAGAATATCTGATCTGAACTTGTGATTTTGTTTCAGCTTTCTTCAAGTTACTGCAGATCTGTACATCTGTTTCACAACCATTTCTTTTTGCTTTATAAAATTTTCCATGTGATGGTAAAAACATAATTTAAAATAAGTATAAATGAGTAAATTAGCAATAAACTCTTCAAAAGTTTTTAGTTAGAGAATTACATCTTACAGTGAGGTCACTGACATACAAGGTCTTCATTCTTCCTCTTACAACTAAGAAATAAATTTAAAATCTAGTATTGTTTAAGCATCTAAATCAGCAGATTCTTCATTTTCCCTCAATTTGCCATGTTTCCACAACTCTATCACTCTGAATTACTTGGGAATGCACATGAAGTGCTAAGCCAATGAAATACATGGGACTTGCAATATTCACATTGCAGGTCCTAAATTTATCTCTGTCTCTAATCTCCTGTGCAGCAAAGATACAAATCCTGCCTCTTCATCTTATCTTTACCACCACAAAATAAAAACAACTGAACAAGTTAAAGAAGTAGTGACTTCTAATGGTTAACAGCTGGTCCAGAAAAACACACATATATGAGGCAAGATTTGCAATGATTAGTATATTTTATGCAAAACAAAACAAACAAACAGAAAACCCAGACAGCCATTGAGGGTGGAACTTACAGACCTCCAAAGCCCTTCTTTCAACACTGTCCAACTAATATCAATGGGTTTGTAAAACATGTTATGTTTTCAAACAAAAGCTTAGTCTCCCATATCTTTAGATGATCACAGTGAGAAACATCACAATTTCTAACACTGATACACCCAAGTATGGCTCTCTAACAAATCCAAGAGCAAGACAGTATTGTTTCTATCTGTTGTAATGGGAGCAAGAAATTTGGAGGAAATTAGTGTATAAACCTGTATCCAATAATTCATTATATGCAAATGTTTACCTGACAGTCAATGTGATACAACTTTCTTATTCTTTGTCCAGTGTGACACATGCACATGGTCTTTATATGTTGCTCTCTACCCTAGCCGTTTCACTGGACCAGTATCCTCACACAGGTAAGTCTATGAATACTGTGTATGTAATCCAGTGTGTTACTTCAAGAAATCAGCCTTCATACAATCAATACACTGCAATATCTTGATTTTGTTTAATCCACTATTTGCTCATTAAGTGGTTCACTTCCATCTAGATATATCACCCTAGTCCTCCTTCAAACATTGGTGTATTTCTGAGGACTAAAAATCCATCTACTGGCCTGTTTCTCCTGAAGTCAGTGGAATTTTACTATGAGACAAGTTTATTTTAGAAAGTAATAACATAAAGTGGGTTCTTGAGGCTACATCTATGGGGATAATTAATGGCATGATAACCAGAGAGCAGAGATTTAAGCACTGACTTTGGTGGGAATCCACTGGAGCTTAAGCATTTTTGAATGTGACATCACTGCTTACATACAGATTTAGGAATCTAAAGCAAAGCTCATAACTTTACTGGCTTGGGGTATGAACCAGAGTATATTAAGGTGATATTTTCTTCAAGTAAAGTAGTTTGTATCTGATTAAGTAATAATATATTAGAGCTATTTCTCATCCATTTTCTTGTTTTGTGTGTCTCATATCACAAAAAACAACAACAACAACAAAAAACCAGGTTTCACTAAAACTATAAGATATAGAAAAGAAATATACAGGCAGAGGTCTTTTTTGTTTGTTTGTCTGATTTTCTTGAAGGTCTCTTAAAATATATATGTATGTCTATTTTTTGGTCTTTCTTTATGGGCAACAGTGCCTAAGATTTATTTACTTCATTTAAAATCACTGTTAACACTCAGGAAGATTGGGTACAGTCTTAAGTAAACTTCAAAAAATACATTCGATTCGTACCTTGTGAATTATTTACTGTCTAGATCTATATTGAAATGTTCACCATGGTCATTAAGCTTTAGATGATTTTATTTCAAGAATATGTAATGAAATGTTAAGTACATTTCCACATTAGGTACTTTCTTTTTCTTTTCCATTCCATCTTAAGCCACATTTTATATTTTCTGATAAAGTAGTATATTAATATCTACTTACATTTCAACAGCAATTCAGTAAGACATAAATTCACCATCTCCACATACTGCTTTCCCTGAACCCTATAAATTTATTCCAGGGTAAATTTGGCTTCTATCTTGCATTCTTCTGTGATTACTGACAAAATTACTATATATGGAGTAATAACAGGTGACTGGCAGCTATTTCCCACCACGTAACAAAACAAAAAGATCTCTTTATTTCATGAGAGCAGTTCATCCTGTGTCAGCGGTGTTTTCTATAACAAGCTTTAAATTTATGTTGAGTAAAGCAAGAAGTTTCGGGCTCCCCTTTTCCTGTCTACAGGAAGTTAGAAACAAGATACAGAAGATGAGATCCCAGAAGGAGGTTAGTTAGGGGTTACAGATCTGAATACGTGCACCAGAGTAATTTACCAACTAGCTAGATGGATATTTTCTATTTAAATGAAATTACTGTTTTACAATTAGTTCTGTTATATTTGGCATGTAGCCAAACATATGTCCTAAGGGGACTGAAAAGTAATTTCTGGGTGCAATATTTATGGCATACGGCCAACCTCAGAAGAAACACAAGCCCAATAGATGTCAGTTATTGAGATTTCTGTAGTTTGGAAATCCTGACATTCAGCCTGGAGGTGTTAATGCTCCAGATACACCAGATAATGAAACCTAATTAAAATAGGGCTCGTGGTTCTGAAGTCAATAAACATAACTTTCCACGCTGGAGGGGGACTTGCCCATCCCTTACAAACAAATCGCTTTAAACTGGAAACAAAAACAACTTCTGGCATTTTGCAGATTTCAGAACTAAAACCAAGCTTTGTGCTTGGATCACTTTTAATCTCCAAGGGATTTAAAGTGGCAAGAAAAATTACGGTATCTGTGTCAGATTCCAAAGACAATTTGAATACAACAGAGAAGTAGAAGCAGCCATTGCCTGGCTCCACTGATTTGCTAGGGAGCCCACTGAAGGATTTAGTGCCATTTACACTTGGTTATGATGGGAATTTAAGTGATATATCTGATTTTGATTAAAACATCTTCCTAGATACAGTGCTAGCAGCTGAGGGATTTATCCTCCCAAAATGAAACATCTAACAGCTTTGTTCATCTAATCAAGTGACCCATTCAGAAAATGTCATTTCAAAGGTGAAAGATTTCCATATGTGTAGTCATTTATTTTTCATTCCTAAAGAAATATTACTAAAAATACATATTCTATTGATATAGAGGAACTATTAAAATATGATGTAAATTAATTATTAAAAGAACTATTAAACTTTTTTAGGAAATAGCACCTGAATTTAACATGCAGCTTTTCAAATGCTCTTAAAAACAATCATGACTCTTCTGACTTCATGACTGTACTGCTTTGCCCCTGCTTCCTTCTAATTGGTTAAGTCAATAGCAATTGGTAGCATTCAAATGGAGAAAACAAAAAATAATGGAACTTTCCAACAGAAACGTGGATTTCCTTTCCACGCTGGAACAAGCAAATAATTACAGAAATAGCAATTGCTGAATTAATCTATTCATTACTGTACTATCTTCCCATTGCCTATGCTGTCCGATGTCTTTCTGCTCCTCTTACCTTCCATTTATTTTTAGGTTTTCACTTATTTTAAGATGACTTTCAAGGACTACAGCAATTGGTGAATACAGTGGGATATTTTACAGTAGTACTCTGAGTAATTTAGCAGCTAACCAACAATGGCAGCATAGCTTTCTGACCTCTTGTTTGTCAGAAAAATAAGCAATAAACAACAATAGGCAAAAATACCACCACCCACGAAGAAGTAAATATTCTAAAACTTTAAAAATATATTTAATTTCTTCAGTACTTAACTTCTGATTCTTTTATTTTAATTCAAAACAGGGCCAGCTTCTACCAGCCTTTGTCATCCTTTCTTATTATCCCTCTTTTGAGAAAATGTTTTAAAATAAAATAAAATATTCTAGATTTTAAATAAACTTCTATGGTGATTATTATTAAATTTTATATGGTTTGGAGCCGTAACACAGAAATTTTACAAGGCAAAGTAAGTTTTTCTTGAAGCACTTCGGGTGATTTTCCAAGTCACTGAAAAAAGGAGATTAACAGCACTGTGTGGAGCCACATAAAATGGAAGAAACATTGTGCTATTTTCTTGAAAGAAATACAGTTAAAGCCTGTAATTCCTGTATGTGACATGATAAATGTTACAATATGGGGCTATCCCTAAGTACATCAGTGATTATAGGCACCACTGGAAGCTATGAGGGGTGGTTTGTGGGCTCAACTTCACTCAGAACAGATGAGACAAATCTTCAAATACATCTATAATTGAAGTAAAGCTTCTCTAAGATTAAAGTGCTACAACAACAACCATGCACTGCCTGACGGCAGAGGCCAGCCAGAAGAAGGGAGGGTTTCTCAGTCTTTTCTCTAAGAACACATTAAGATGAGAGGAGAAAATAAAATAGTAAAAGCTTTAGTTATGCACAATTTTTCTTTACCATGATAGCCAATCTTTTTTCTCCTGTTCATAAAATGGAAAATGAATTACAGCATATGCTCAAGGCCTCACCTGGTACTGCCATTTTGACAGACTCATTTTTATCTTAGAACTGGGAACCTCACAACTGTAAAGCCTTTTACAAAAACAATGCTTTTCTTTGATATATAAAAATAAATTACCTAAGCAATGGGTGAGCCCCAGGTGCTATGACTCACGTACTACTGTAGACCAGCTATGTCATATTGATAAATAAATTTATCAAGCAATTTATGCAGCATAAGTTAAAGATACAAAAAATGATTGGAAATATATAATTCCAAAGCACTGCACTCCTGAACAGCTACGTTTCTGAAAAATGCACAATAAAAAAAGATAAGCCCCTGTCATCTGTCTGTCTTTCAACTTTTCTACCGGTTGAGCTACAATATTCATGCTTTTTAACCACTAGTTTTTTTACTGTTCTAATACATTTTAAGGAAAACTGTAGCCTAGTGAGCTGTAATTTTCAGATATAAACATATAACAGTATCCACTATACGGGTTATGAAATATCTGTGACTTATATACCAGGCAGTAAGACTAAATTCATTAGCCATTCCTTAGGCGCCTTAAGTCGGTGAGTTATTTTCTGCATGCACAGCAGAAATCCACCTATCATTTCCTGCACCGAGAAATGCGAACAGGAATAGAGACATATATTTGCACTAAACTTAGGCAACCACTTAGGCATTTCAAGAATCAATGACAAATTAACACCTTTGTGTGTGTTCATATGTGTGTGTTTGTGTGTGCACTTTGCATTCTGTTCCTATAGTTTATATTAGAATGTAAATTCCAGTTATACCAAGCTGAACAGTGTATTTTGATTTTTATGTATGTATCTTTACAGGTATTCGTGAACTATGTTTAACTGAGAACAATTTGAGCAGAAATGCTACATCTGACATTTCAAATTATTATTGCTGGAAAAGAAGTAGTCATCAACAGGCTTTCAGAGGTGTTGAAGGGAACCTGGTTTTACTTGGGTTTTTATTTCAAGTTATACATTTATTGGGTTTTCTTGATTTTGCATTGTTCCACATTGTCAGATATATATGGGCAAAAAATTACATAGCCTTTAAAGAAGAAGATATTATTTCTTCAGGTTTGTCCAATAACCTGTTACAGAGCGAGCTTGTATCACCTTATATTATCAATTTTCTCATAATTCTAACCTCAAAAGAAAAAAAGAAAAAGAAAAAAAAAAACTTTAAGAACTTGCCTGCACATTGTAAATAAGTACATTTTGAACTATTCATTAAATCATTTCCAGAAATAAACATACTGCTTACTAATACTCAGGTTTTTCATGATGTTCGTCCGCAGGGAAGAGAAACTTGCCCAAAAATAATATCATGTTGTCTTTTAAGACTTCCTGAACTGTATGGAAGCTTACGGATGAAATCATGTACAAATTTTATGTGGGCATATTGAGCATATAAAAAAGCATGAGAATTACCAAAAGTAAAAGTAAATAGCATAGAATATGCTTTTGTTTGCCATTGTTCATTTGTTCTCTCATAAAATTGAAGTTTAAAATTTAAATTGACCTTCAGAGCAGCAGCAACATTAGCTACATGTAAATGGATATAGATATGGACATGAATTAGTATCTGTCATTCATGGCATAATTCCAATCATTTTAAGTTTATCATAGTGGATGAATTATGCTTTATCTTTTTAAAGTGTAAAAGTGATGCAATTCATTACTTTACAAAAGGTAACCCATTCCAGAAGAAGCAAACCCTCTTTTGAATTCTTTTCAATAGAAGAGAATAATAAGCTTTTAAATTACATGCATACTTGGACCTTTATTCAGAACAATGCACTTTAGTAAACTGGAGCTATCTTCAGCATCAAAACAAGTTACATAGAATCACAGAAAAATTCAACTTGGAAAAGTCCTTGAGATATCACCTCATTTAATTACCCACTCACAGTAGACATAATAGACAAGATTGCCCACGTGGATTATTGTTCAAGTTGGAAACAAAAGAAAAAAAAAACTTTTTTTTTTTCATTGTTAAGCTACTAAACTGACCTAATATACAGTGCCTTTATTTTATGTGTGCTGTAGAATCCATTATTAAAAGAGAAGAAAAAAGAAAAAAAGAATCATAAATTTAGAAAATATGCTTTTTCATGTGCAGGGATGCTAGTTTGTGTCTGACAGAATCAAGGCCAGATAACATGAATAAAACAATGTATTGCACTCTAGAATGTTCATTTGTCTCTCTGTCCCTGTCTATGAACCTGACAAGCTTTTGCTGAAAGTTGGGAAACAAGAGCCTGCTATAATGAACAAGCAATTTTACAATTTCTGCAATCTACATGCTGGGTATGGGTCAGCCTCTTATTTCTTCACTGGAAGGTAAAAACACTCAGAAGGCACGAGAAGATGGCCCAGGTATCAGGATTGGCACGAACAGAATAAAGGAATCATGCCATGCTGCTCTCAGTAAGCATTAATACTGGCAGCAGACTTCAGAAGGCAAAAGATTAAGGTTAAAATTAAGCCACTTTATTGGAATTTAAGTCAGGAAGTAAAACAGCCGAATCTGTGAACTTTACAGGTTAGATTTTATTGATTTTTTTTTGAATAGTACAATTGCCTTTGGCTGGAAATATGGAACTTGTCTGAAACAATCCTCCTCTCACCCCTCATCCCTCAATTTTACTGACTGAGAAGAATTTTCAGTCTATATTAGCACCCTCTCCCGTCCCTCACTTTATCAGCCATCTCACCTTTCCCTCCTGGAAAATAGACAGAGAAGTGTTATCAATAGCCTGGTTTCAGCACTTATACTCAAAGTATTGCAAAAAGTCTGAAGGCTTAGTTCCAAAAAATCCAGATGACAGATGAGGAGAAACAAGCCTCTAAACCGTCTCTCTTCTAACATCTGAAAACTTACTGAAGTAGGATTTTCTCTCTCTCTCATAAATACACCAGCTGTGATGTGAATAAATGACCAGAAGCCTAGGTAGCAAAGTTTAAGTGAAGAATAAATCAGAGTGGTACCTCCATTTCAGTATGGACTAAAGTAACTATACCAAAGGGAGTAGTTCTTAACAGTACTGAATTCCAAGGAAGTCTATGAAGACTTGTAGGAAGGATGTCAGTTATGGCATCATATATTTGTGATGGGAACTAGAACCAGGACAGGCTAGAATATTAGAAACTAGTCAAAACTCATTTAATATGAATCATTGAGCAGATGGTAGACTGCAAAACTGATTAGGGACAAGTGACCAACAGGGAGACAACAATTCATATTCTACTGCCAAATCTCTCCATCATCCAATTTCTTATTGAATGTCTTTTCAAGCTTTGTAACTCAAAGAATTAAATGAAACAAATACCAAATTTTACTACATAAAACACAGATTAATTTTTTTTTTCATGGATGAAATATCCACCTGAAAAAAGTTTCTACTACCTCTAATTACATTGATATTGATGTGTTTTCTCGTGTTTGTAAAGATGTTACTACAGGTCGGACAGACATCAGCAATGCTTTTTCAGCCTATGCTGCTGTTATTAGAATGGACTTGAACCCAATCTATACATGTTACCCTGAATATCAGAAGTAGAAACAGTAATAATAGAAAAAAGTGTGAAGAGATTATGATAAACAGATGTGATGAGAACAGAGTACAGTATGGCCAACAGTGAGTACAGTCTAGCAAGTATGCACTGAGAAAGGGCAGGCAGACTATTTTATTGCCAAAAGGAGCTATCTGGTCTTCAAAGTCCTGTTCATTTTGCTAATAGGACACATTCTTCCACAAGCATAGTTCAGATCCTCAAGGTAAAATCCACCTCATAAGTATCTTGTGTGTATATCACTGGAGAGAAGTAAACGGCCCAATTCTACTTTAAGAATCTATGTACATAAGTCATCACTTCCTTCCCATAGTTCAGGTATGCCACTTATGTCTAAACGTGTAACTGAACATTCACAATGAGGGGACAAAATTCAGAATTTCTTTTTATGACTCACAATGTTTTTAGGGAGTTATCAGATTTTGAAGTCTTGTTATCTTGAAGAAAACTGAGAGATTTTTTCCCAGACTAACTGCAAGATTTTCCTTATCAGTTTTTATGTCTCATATACTCAGCAGTTCAGAAAATGTACAGAATTAATCATAGAAGTACAAGGTGTAGAAAAAAGAGAGAGATGGATTTTAATTGAGAAAACTCTTTCTTTTTCCACAGTAATTCTATTCAATTGGAATTTCTATGTCAAAGATCTGAACAGAATCTAATAATACAGACTTTCTGATATTGTTTTTAGGTACAAGATGTAACGAGATCTATTGGAAAAGCAAGGTAAATTAAGGAACTTTAGGCTGTATAATCTATTTACAGTTCTATTCCAGAGGAAGGTAATCAGTGAGTGTATGCATTTAAGAATATCTGAGAAATTTTACCTGGAACTGGAAATTTTAATAAAACATGTCATAAAAATGCCTTTCCAGAGACTGAAATTGACACGCAGTGGGGATGCAACACTCAAAGCTCACCTTTCACTTGAAGGTGAAAACTCTCATCCAGACCACTTTTATCAAACTGTCTACAGGACATCATGTGACAACACAAAGCCATTTTTAATCCTTTCTAATTATATTATCACTTGTTGCTCAGATAGAAGTCTTCTGTTTTATAGCAATGAATCATCCAGAATTAATGATGAACAATTTTTCTTAACTTGAACTCTACCTTGTGTCCAAGGACACATTTTGGATGGGGCATAAACAAGGTCAGATAAAAAGCTCATAGCTAGTGAAAAGCTGAGGAAACTAATCAGGCTGAAACATAAAGACTGAAGAACTTATAAAGGTATACATATATATATAGACCACAGAAAGGGAATATGGAACTACAGGAGCAAACAGTGAAAGAAAATGTGGAAGAAACAGAAAGATGATATTGTCAGTAAAAAATGGCAATTTGAATTGGGAAACAAACGAAAGGTAGTTTTAAAACAGGACTATTTTAGTAAGTAGAATAGAAAACTCTTTTCATCTCCAAAACGCGTGAAAATCAAGGATGACTGGCACTGTCTGCTATCATGGGGCTAGTTTAGCTGGAGTTTAAAGTTTCTCTGTACTCAAAAGGCAGAGTAAATTCTGAAGAGATGAAAAAGTTCTACTCTTCTGAGTTTTTAGAAGTATCTTTTAGACAGGAGTTGAGTATTTCTCCTCAGAAACTCAAAGAGATATTTTTGAAGAAGTGTAAATCCAAAGCATGAGATGCTTAATTCACAAAGTCCAGGTGACATAATTACCTTTACCATAGATTGCTACAACAAACCTGGGTCAAGCACTACATAATTTTTGATATCATTACTTATGACCTAATTACTTATAAAGATGTCATTCTAGATCCAATATTATAAAGCTTCAATTCTTGGAAAACTGTTTTCTTCTTGGACAGGGCTGGTGATAGGTAAGGAATGGATTTCAAAAAAGAAAACCAACAAAACAACCCATGCACTTTCAAATTCCTTCATTTAAAATCACAGCTTAAATACTGCAGTAATTTTCAGGCCAAAGGCTTCCTGTCCCTCCACCTCAACTACTCAAAAGACTCCCAGGAGCTGCTGATTAACTCACCGTCAGAGCCAGAAGTTTCCCATAGGTGAGATGTGCTGGGATGTGGTCGCTCTTGGATCGCAGTGACTCCACGTACCAGTGCTCTGCTTCTGGCAATCGGCTCATTCTCATGTAGGCTTCTCCTACAGGGTCAAAAAAATGCTTCTGAGAATATCCCAAAATGTTCAAGTTTCTCATTTATAATTTTCTGTTTACTAAACAGGCAAAGATCTTGGAAAGTGTGAAGTGCTTTGAACATCTGCAATTAAAATAGTAGTAAATAGTCTCACTGAGACTTTTAAGTTACAGCCTCACTAAGGCTGAAAGAACGTGGTTTAGGAGGCCTTGTAATAGAATTGCAAGAGGGAGCTCCAGCTGCCAAGTTTCAGTCAGAAGTCTCAAAGTAACAGAATTTTTATCTCATCTACCACAGAAAAGTTACTTCTTTGCCATCAATCTACCTTGCAGAGCATGGAGTAGAAGGAAGAATATAGAACGAGTTTGCAATTAACCACAACACATCAAGAATTTAGATTTTTTTAAAAAAATAGGTAAAGTTAAGAAAGCAGTCTTGAAACCACTTTGGAAGGAGAGCAAGACACAAAGAAGCGTAACCTCCAAAGGTAGTCAAATTAGGTCATCTGCCACAAAAAAAATAAACTATAATACAGCATTCATAATCTTCAAATTACTAGGAAGTTGAATATGAAAAGATCAGAGTTGGACTTTTTTCAAAATAAAACCCTTTACTGTGAAAGGCTGAGGAAGGCAATGCTGAAGAACAGAATGTCAGAAGGACATGGTGCAGTATAGATAATTGCAGTCCTCAAGATTCTGAGAAAAGATTTACTACACTGAGAGGGCAAAGCTATATCTCCAAAAACAATACAATCCAATTTCTTGAAGGTTGGAAATAGCACTATAAACAAGTACAAAGTGGTGAAGAAAAGTAGCTTTCAAATTAATTCTCTGCATCTCCCTCTTTTGGAGAGGGTCCAGAGGAAGGCCACAAAGGCAATCCAAGTGCTGATGCAACTCTCTTATGAAGATAGGCTGGAGGAACTAGGCTTGTTCAGCCTACAAAAGAGAAGGCTGTGGAGAGACATCATTGTTGCCTTCCAGTATTTAAAGAGTGTTTAAAAACATGAGAGAAATCAACTTTTTACATGGGTAGGCAGTGTTAGGATAAGGAGGAATGTTTTTAAACTAAAGGAAGGGAGATTCAGATTAGATGTCAGGGGGAAGTTCTTTACTGAGGGAGCAGTGAGGCGCTGGATCAGGCTGCCCAGAGAAGCTGTGGATGCCTTGTCTCTGGAGGTGTTTAAAACCAGGTTGGATGGGGCCCTGGGCAATCTAATCCAATATGTGACCTAGCAGCTGGCAACCCTGCCTGTGGCAGGGGGTGCTGGAAATTGATCCTTTATGTCCCTTCTAACTCAGGCAATTCTATGACTATGATTACACAATTCTTTTGCACAGGCTCTAGGTGTATATGAGCCTGTTCCCAAGTGAACTATTGAAAACACCCACTGCAGTGTCAGGATTTCATCGTTTCACTAGACTTCTTTTTTTCCTGTATTTTTTCATAAGACACAGGAATCCTTAGTAAAATGTGGCACAAGTTTAAGTTTTCAGATGGGAAGGGAATTGCTAAGTCACAGCCTAAACCTGAGCACCCAGTGAAGGCACACAGTCAGCCCTGGAAGCACAGGTGAAAGCAACACACCTGTGGGGCCAGAAGGGGTGGAATCTGGTTCTTCCCTTCCATAAACCTCATTTGAGGGCTGACTGCCACAAGGGAAGGATCTCTACCTGGAGATCCCTCCTTCTGGAGTATCTGGTGAACCCTGATCCTTGGGGTAGATAAGCAAATTTATCTTTCTTTAACTGAATTGTGATCATTGCCCTTTTTTGGGTAATTTAGAACTGGCTATGTGCCATCACTATTCCCTACACTGGAATTAGTCAGAAGGTTCACTGTCCAATGCTAAGGGAAGCCAATATGAATTTTATCAGAAAATAGAATGTTTCCAAAAAAGGGTACAGGTCTATACAAGCAGCAGACCAAGATTTCTACTTCAAGGGTCTACAGAGTATTCTGTATTCATATCCTATTCTTGGACATCCGATTGCATACAAAAGGAGCTGATGTTTCAGTCCCAGCAGTACCCAAGTCACTCTATTGCTGGTTAGGGCCAAGCTAAAAGAACAACTCCAAAAGAGCGCAAGTCAAACCAAAACCAAAAAGCATTTCAGGTGGGGAAAAAGCAACAGCAAACACAACATAAACAATACCCATAACCTGTGATCAAATTCAGATATTAACAACATGGTAATGATTTTTTCACACTATGCTGACACTCACAAATAAGTAGCATAATGTTATGTATAATACATCTTATCATGCACTAAACAAAGCCAAGAAATCAAGCACTGAAAGTGAAAAAATTCAAGCTATGTGCTCTCCTTAACTCCTCTCCCTGGATGTTTGCTTTGTGGCAGAATGTTTAATTATTTGATTGCATACAATTTTTCCCAGAGGCTCCTGCTTCACTTAGGATACAGGAAATAAGGAAAACATATTGCCTTTTTCTTCTCTTTATGTGGAAAATTTCAGCCCAAAATGTTACAATTTGGCAAAGTTTCAAGCAATTAGCAACAAGATCTTTTAAAAAGAAATGTAAGTAGCCATAAGAGATGGAGTTGTTATCTGCTTGTAGTATGTGCGTAGTGCACTGCCAAAGATCAGAAAATCCAAGAATTCTCATCTATTTTTCACGATGTATTCCTATATAAGAAGAGATTAACATCTTCAGAGCATTGGCAAATTCAATTTTTAATAGGTTTTAAGAGCTCAATTAGTTTACAAGCTAATCTCTTAAAGCTTTGAGGGTATATCTGAGCTGTGCAACTAGACATCAAGCTTTGGCAATATCAGTCTAAATGCCAAACTGTAGAAGAAGGGATTTTATTTCCTCAAAATCTTAGGAAATTTTCTACTGGTAAGAGAGCCCTGACAAGCCTGTTTTCTGCCCAAAGACCCCATGATTTGCTACACTATAGGTGATAAGAACATGCCATTACAATGGAAGCAAGTACTGTTGGAGGGTCTGTTATTAACTTCTTCTTCTAAATGATATAGAAGTACACTCCTACCTAAAAATAAATAAAAAATAACTTGAAAATTAAGCTCCTGCAGCTGACTTACTCAAAGACTGGAGAAGATCAAGGAACAATTAGTGGAAATGTTAATTCAGTGAAGTGATTTTATTTGTTAGTCTCATCCAGTTTTAATAAAAAAGCATTGCATCTTGTTTTCCAACAAATTACAATGGAAATGCGTATGATCTGAATTCTGTCATTCAGGAGGTATTCATATCTCTAGGAAAGATTCAAATGAAAGCAATAATTTTGAGTTACAAGGGTGTATTCTGACAATCTTGCAATGTGAATGGTTGAGTCATTAGGAAAATAATGGACTCTCTATTGGCAGAAAATATGCAAACCAAAGGTAGACATGAGCAAATTTCTGTATTTAGCAATTACTTAATTTATAAAATCTTTCAAAACTAATGTTAAAAATCTGAAAGGTCACACAAAAACATAATAAAATTTGACAGATGAATGAAGTTTAAGAAAGTTGCACTCTACTTTTCCATTAAAGGCAACAGTACAGAAAGAAGTTCATGAAAGTAGGAACAATAAGACAAATTGAGAGTTATCTCAGTTCCCTAATGCATATCAATATTCAGCCACATGCAGCAGTGTCTGCACAATGAATGGTGGCAAGAAATTCAACTGGCTATTGGAGTAAAAAAGATAAATAGCCATTCGAAAAATGTCTCAATTTTATGGGCTTATTTATACACCCATTTCTGTTACTTATATAAGCATTTCTTAGCCTATTCCACAAGGAGAAAAATAGATTATTTAACTGTAGTGTAGTACAAGAAAGCCCATTAATATGAAACTGAAATACTATTTAAAGGAGTGTATATATAACTCAATAAAACATCCATTAATACTTTGTGACAAGTGAATGAGTAATGAACACTCCTTTAAATAGACTGAAGCCACTATAACAAAAATTCTGGTACTCAAGTAGATTTCTCTGTGAACAATCGAATGCACAACTACCATTCTAGAAAGCAACCTTCCTATATTTCTCCAGGCTCCTTGGGATTGAAAGACCACCTCTAAAAACACAGCATAAACAACAAATGCTAAAATGATTCCTGGATAAGTTAATTAAGAATAAATAAATAATAACAATAGTAGTAAACCTTAAATATATCTACGAAATGATAAGAGAGAATCCATTTGCTATTACCTGTTTCCCCAGAAATACTGTCTTCATACATGATAATGAAGTATAATACAAGCTTAAAGCAATGCTTCTGATTAGAAAACACATAATTTGAGGCAGTTTTAGTATATAGTGCATATTGTCAAAAGACAAAATTAAGCACCATTTGCATAAAAGCATCTTTCTTTCCAGAACCAATCTATGTGGTTTTAGATTAACCTCACACCTGCTGATTTCTGATTTGCTTGGTTTCCAGTTCACTGCAGATAACATAATTTTTTCTGTACCAGGGCAGCCAGACCTCTACAAAACCCAATCCAAAGCCTTGTAGGAAGCACAGTAGACTTACCAAAAAATACAGTGAAACCATGGCTGCAATAGGACTGTGCTTCTACAGCTCACACACTCATAGTTTCAGATTAAGAGCATAATTTTTTCTGTAGTAATTCTCTTAGGACCTCAAGAGATAATGCTATAAAGACAACTGAAAAAATCTCTCTGTAAAGGAGACAATATAGGGTAAATATGATTTGCATCATCCTTGTATGTGTAATTATCTGACACTAAAAGATCTGGATAGCAAAACTCTAACATAGAAAAGTCCAGAACAGAGTAAAAATCAAAACAGCAAAGAAGACAGAGGTGCACTGTAAAAAGGAAAAGCTCTACTATGAAACTTTAGTCATAATTTAAATTTCATAATTTCTTTGAATTGGGAATATAAAGAAAAAAGATGGAAGATGGTCTTAGAAAAACAATGGAAGTCTGCTCCCGTGTACTTCAATACCATAATGAGTCTGTGCCTTTCCCAATGCAGCTGTGCAGCCCTCTTGTGCAAATTAAGGCTGCAGATGTGCTTACCATGAATGCACAGCACATATAATTTCCTTCTTTTTTTTCCCTTAGGTATCAGAGCATACAATAACATAATAAATCTAGGAACATAGTTTGCTACAGTATATTGATGTGTAGGATACACTACAAGAGACTCAGTCTTGGTGATAAATACGCAGTGCATGCACATCCTCTCTGAAACAGCTGAAGCATGTGAGCTTAATGAGCATCACAATCTGCATACACTAAGCATATTGTACTTTTTTTTCTTTCACAGAATAATCTCCTTGAAGATTTCAAGAAATGCACTGTATTTTAAGAGGGTTTTTGATGGATGGGAGTCAATCCACATTTATTTTGACTGAGCAGGTTCTTCCAGGCCTCAATTAGCCAAAGAAAAGCCTTTGATCTGATTTAATTAGATCAGTAATCCACTTTTGAAAGAAAATACCTGAAGTGGAAAATAGATATAAATGAAGGGCAAAACAAAATCAGTTGCACCATGAAACAGCCTGGACTTAGCACAGCTGTTTCCTGTTACACAAAGGCTTCCAGTGAATGGAAAATATTGACAAAAATGCCAGGACTGAGCTCACCTGAGACAGATAAGCTCATTTTCATTTTCCAACAGATGAGAAACCAGCAGTAAACTGTAAAGGTACAAACTGACCAAGAATTTATAACTGAACCAGTGATTGCACTCTTCATTACATTTGTCAGTATACCATAGACATTATACTAGAACAAGCTGTTTTCTTTTAAACACTCTTTATAGAAGTACTTTCCTTTAAGATCATGTCTAACTGGGATTCCTGTAGTCTAGTTTCAGCATTGGACTATATTTTTAGTCTACAAATGGCCTATTTTCATACAAAATCCTGTACGTTTAAAATACAAGTACGTGACAGGCTTAGACTCCTGGTCCTTTCAGAATATTGTCTAAGAAAATAAAAGCGTTTCACAAGAAATTATAGCTCAATGGCCCAAAGACAGAAAACTGAGAACTTGAGGGAAAAAAAACAACAACCCCAAACTGGTCTCAAATCCTGCATGCACATTTCCCTTAGTAATTCAGCACTGTATCTTTCATACCCAGTTTAAATCCCTCCCATGAATAAAGTGGAAAAAAAGGGTCAATCAGTCTAGAGATTTACACACAGCTTTGGGTAGCAGATATGAACTATAGTAGTCTGCAAAGCCTCAGACGGGGTTAGGATTGGGCTTGAGGGGGGAGAAAGGAACAAAATATTTTACACCTCTTACTACTGGAGTCAACTCCATTCTTATTCTAGAACACACAATAAAATAAACATATGAAAGAAAAAAATCCTTTTTTACAACCAAGTCAATCTAACAAGAAAAAAAGCATTTGTAATGTACATTTAGTAAGCAATTACCAGCAAAGCTTTATGAGGAACACAGTAAGAGCACTGATGGCTGGAG
Source organism: Odontophorus gujanensis (assembly GCA_013399175.1). NCBI lineage: Eukaryota > Metazoa > Chordata > Aves > Galliformes > Odontophoridae > Odontophorus > Odontophorus gujanensis. Next base: position 88,894 of record VXAB01006386.1, read on the forward strand.
TTCATTGAAGTGAAGGTACCATGCTCTGCACAAGATAAAATATGGGATATGCATTTCACAGCTTAATCATCTTTGGCTCCTAAAAAGTAAGTCTTGCACAGTATGAACTGTAAAACTACACCAACCAAAGTGTTTCTTGGAGTCCTAAAATATATTTAAAAGTAATTCAATAAAAAAGCATTTAATGGGAGTGGGGAGCAAATAGGATAGGAGCCTTAACAATATTAACAGGTTTGTACAAACAGCCACATCCACCCAAATACATAATCAAATGCAGTGATAGTTATGTTACAATCATCAACACAAAAAATCTCTCTACATGCTAAGCCTTCATGATTATGATGCAAACCTCTGCACCAGATGTAAAATCTGGCTCCTCATTCCTCTTCTATACCTATCCTTCACTATAGTATGATTTGTTTTCTGTCCGTGTGCAATGTAGTGAGGAGAAATCTAAACTGTGCACCATTAACCATATTCACTCCTGCAATGCTAGCTTCTTTGTAACTTGCATTTCTCACTTTGAAAAACTTTGCATGAAATACACTTGAAAATAGACTTTCAGATGTTATTCAGAAAGAGCAGATGAAGTGTGATCACAACATTTATTTTTACAACATTATCTTGCCAGTCTAAACCTGAACACCACTACTCCAGAATCTTTGTTGTTACGTTTTCAATATTAAAATAAAGCCTTCATGCCCCACCTCACACCAATTCACTGGCAGGAATACGAATTACTGTAGCAGGTGGGCCAGTGTGGTTTTAAAAGCAATGTAATACAATCAACTGTACAATATCAGATTTCAAGAACGCAAAAGACATCGAGAGCAAAGGCTGATCCTTAAGCAATCCTAATATTGGCATTAAAGTGTTCAAGATCCCACAGGGACCATTTTATCTTTTGACCCTAAGTTTTAATTGAAACTTTAAACAAAATATATTACCTATTTAATGCAGCTGAGCTGGACTCAGGCCTTTGTAGTGTGTGCTGTCATGCCAAGCAAATTAATCTGTGTAACCTTAGTACGTACTTTTTAATTTACATCAAAGAAATATGACATAGAGAAAATAAATATTGAGCCAACCCTATACAGCCTGTTGAATAATCATTTTGTTTCTAGTTTTAGAGTTTAATTTTTTGCTGTTCAGAGTTCTTTTAAAAAAAAAAAAAAAAAAAAAAGGTTTCGCTTCTTGGTACAAAGCCAGAGAAACATATGGTTTCTTTAGCTGAGTTGTTGCACACCTGGTAAAATAAATCACAGCAACAGGAGACCAAAATCTACTCTGCAACTTTTCATATGCACAAACTTAGAATACTTGATGCCGGTCTTCTGGCCCTGCCTTTTGTACAATGATTAAAATGCAAAATCAAACGGATGGTTTGCTTCTTGAAGCCCAATATTTTCTCCTCGTTTAACATGCAAGTTACTTTTGAGTTTTAAAGAATGAGTCAGCTGGACAGATTGGTACACTAGAGGAATGAGTCCCTGGGCCTGGCAGAGCAAAAGGCCAATGGAAGCAAGTGAAGGAAAAGAACTGTAAGACAAACAGGGAAAGCAGGTGGTGTAAAGTCTTAACACTACTGGAGTGCTAATGCTGCCGGGCTTGGAGTGCTGGAGCTCAACCCTGATTCATTCAAAACATTCATCTCCTGTTTATTTTCTTTCATGTATTCCACCTACATTTTATATGGAAGAAAGCTATCATAAAAGCTTCAATGAAATGATCAAATAATTATTAGAAATTAAAGTACTGCTTTCTTAGATCACACGCCAATATCTGACACTGAACCATGCAGAGCTATTGCCAGATACTTGGAACACATCAATCATCATGATGACTGCAGCAGATAATCCTCAAACTGTAACTACTCTTGGTTTCCATGAAAAACCACAAAGACCCTGTCCACATGTCTTGTGGAGACAGGGAAGGATACTTCCTTTCTGCACAGGAGGGGAACACATCCCAGCTTCTCCCCCTTCCTCCTCAGCATATTGTGAATGGGCACAGACCAGAGACAGCTTCATGTAGCAACAAGCACATGGGACAGGGCTAGCCTATATCAGTGCCTCAAAGTCTCCTAATTACACGCAAGCAGTAGCCAGACTTATTTATGTAAAGCTGTATATCAAAGGTAGTGTTATGGTGAGAGTGTTTATAACTTTGTCTTGAACATCAAAACAGAAATAAACAATCCATCCAGCTCCCTGGTGCCCAGTGGCACTGTATGAGCTGCAGAGCAGATGCACTCCTGATAATGGATGTGTTCAGCTTGTTCTCCTGTCACACTCAATGCAAAGGGGTGACTGAATTGGTGTTCAGGATTTATCTCACTCAACTCAAGCTAGCAAGTCTAAGCCAGCCATCTCAGCTCCTTTTACAGAAGAAGTATGCTTGCAGACGATTTTTCCTATAAACTAAAAGAGGCATTTAAGACAGGTGGGCTAAATTAATCCCCAGAGGTATCTTTTCTTTCCACAGGATAAACAGAGCACAGCAACCCAGTTCTGACATTCCATCTAACATTACACTGTTACAGACAGAAGAGAACAGTCCGATTCAATGTGCCTAACAGCAGTATGAGCGTTCATGTGGACACACCCAGGACAGCTTTAAACAAACCTGCTGTTAGCATAGCTGCACTGAGCTCAGCTGAAGTCACCATCTGGCTCTTCACCTAGACTCTTGGATTGCTACTGCAACAGAGCCAATAAACCACACCTCAGCAATGAGTGTGAAGCAAGTTCCGGTTTCCCTGCAAAAGCTGCAATCACAAGAGCAATCAGAATACAAATACACACCATGTCCAGGGTAACCTGTACTGTACAGAGCCCCATAATAGCCTGAAAGAGTCTACGGTGAGCTCAGCTGGCCCTGAATTGTTATGCCACCAAGGAAATTTGTGTCTGTCAGCAGCTGCCTAAAGGCGGTGGAGCCCAGCACTCACACTGAGCAGTGGAGGGAGCACGTGTAGCACCAGCCAAGCTGGGGCAAAGGACTGAGCTGGTCTTTGTGCTCACTGTCACTTTGTGAGTTAATACATGCAAATCCCAGAAGTAGAGTGAACTTGGAATTTGTGGACTGAGGAAAGGATAAAGAAAGCTGAGAAAGGCCTCCTGAATCTAAAAAAAGTAACCAATAGAAAAAGAAGTAATATATTAAAGAACCTTTTAGGTCACTGTGAATCTAAAGGGAGAATCTATTCATGGGAAAGAAAAAGGGTAACACAGGCCTTATAATGAAACTACTAGGATGTGGGAAACAGCACTGGTTTTCATCTTGTAATTTCTGTACTTCTGAGAGCACTTTTATCAGAATTATGAAATATATATCTGTGCTAAAGAGGGCAATCAAACTTCTGAGGATTTGCTGGATCCCTGCAGTACATCAAAAGCCTCTACAGGAAACCAACAGTAAGCAGATGTTTAATTCTCACAGAGCTATGACTGTAGATAGCCCCATCAAATCCATCAGTAAATGCTGATAAATAAAAATGATAAAGCAATAGAATAGTTCAGCTAAGACACTCTAAGAACAAAAATGTGCAAATTTTAGGCATTCGCATTAATCCGGTAAAGCTCAGAATTTAGGAAGAAGTAAATCTGCACTGAACTGTATGAACTGTTAAGAAGACATTTTGCCAGTGGGACAAATATTTATTTTAGCACTTAGAGAGATTTTCAATATGTAACAGTTTCAACCAGAGTTTTAGAGTTCTTTTCCCATGTCTAAGAACCTGTAAGGAGCTACTGAAAGATAAATTTTCCACATAGAGAAGAGTGAGTGGTGTCTCCTTTTGACAGCTGTGTTAACTGACACACAGCCTTGCCTTTTAAGCATGAGGGATCCTAACTGTTTCTACATATATTTTTTATTGTTCTGTTTCAAAGTATTTTAAAGGCATCTTTAGTCTGCTTCTTTCTCAGATAAAAACTTGCAGAACCTACCTCATCAGAAACTGAGGTGAGTTAGCAGAAATGTGTACCTCTTTAAAGATAATTCCACTTAAAACATCTCCGGAACAATTAAGATTTCCTCTTCTTTGCAGATTGAATAGTACACATATATGTTATATATTTTCCTGTTACTCATTTAATGCATTTTGTGTAAGGATATGATGAAGAATACTATCTTATTAAGAATATTACCATATGAGATGAAATTATGTTATACTAACGGTCACTTTCCACTACATTTTCTATAAAGCAAATGCAATCTCATCTTTTCAAAGAGGAAAGCAAATGCAAAGTCATCTTAGTTTCAAAGAGAAATAAATAAGAGATTAAAAAGCATGAATTGCACATGAGATCGCCAAGCTAGTACATGAGAGACTCTACAGGCAAAGAAAAGCACTAATCCATGCATTTTAGATTTAAAAGTTCTGTACACTCTTAGATATCCAACAGCTCATAGTCTTATCATTTACTATGCTTCACCCAGCACTGTATTCGTTGGCATGTAAGCTGAACCTGGTTTGGCTACTATCTACTGAAAGAAACTATTTTGTCTTTATTAGCTAATTTATTTAAGCCCTAGTTTCCTGGCTAAGCTCTTTCATTTCACCCTGCCCAACTACATAAGTGTCTTTCTGAAGTGGTAAAAACACTTACCCATCATGTTGTATAAGCTCTGTGGTGCAAACTGTCTTGGCATTTTCTGTATTGCTTCTTTGTAAACAGTTAGGGCATCCTGAAGAGACACAGGTGGGACAAATCATCAGTAAAGTACCTACTTCAAAAAGCTTTAAATACAAATTATAAACAATCTATCTTTTCTAAACAAAGAGGTGCAGAGAGAAAAAACACATCTGCATCGTAAATATCACAGAAATCTCCCATTTCTCATATAGAAAAGTTATACAAATTCAGTGAAGTTCACTGGCAAGAAATCAAACTGATTACAATGATACAACTCCTTTTCCACATGAAAATATAAGGAAAATTTATTTAAATTCCTTGAAGACTCATAAGTTTATGAATACACATAAAATTCTATAGGCTAGTAGACAATATAGAATGATATCAAATAGCAGACAGAGGATTTTCAGATGACTAAGCTACAGTAAGTGACCTACAAATAAAGGAATCATTGTCTCCCACCAAGGAATAACAAAACAATACTTACAAGCAAAATTTTGCTCCACAGGATGAGATGGACTATAATTAGGAATGTCAAAATCATTCTCCCTTCACAAATGTGCAGTGTTTTGAATTACTTCATTATGTACCTATGATTCATTCAGAACTTAGGATGCTTACTGGTCAGTCTGTTAGCTCTGCATCACTTTCCACGTCATCCCATCAAATAGTCACAGCTTGTGACAGCTGAAACATGCTTGAAAAAAATCTAGATGTATGACCAAGCCTGGGTCAGATTGTCATGACCACCAGTCAGAAACTTAAAAGATGCTTTAAATTCTTAAAATCTCTTGTACCATCCAGGTATAGCACTCCACCTCTACAGCAGGCAATATGCTGCTGTTCTCTTATCTTTATGGATGTATTAGCTGTCTGTGCCCTTGTTTTAAACAATTAGTGACTGCCATCTGACAGAGCTGGATTCAACAGTCAGATGACAGAGAATCTGTAGAACTTGTGAATGTCTAATCTTAAACTATCAAGTTAGCTGTCACAGTCAAAAAGAGTTATATAGATCAAACCCATGTGTAACTCCTGTCCAGAAGCATCCTTGGCAATGCAAAGAAAATGACTTTCTTTCAAATACTGCAAGAGGTGAAAACTCAAGGAAATAACCAGTTTTAAAAATTTCCTAGGGAGAATGGCATGGCATCTCAGCAGTCACATGTGCATGTGTAAATGAGATAGGATGTGTTGGGTGCTGTGAAAAACTACCTATAAAAAAAATCAACTTACTCTAGCACTTAGGCCAAATTATCTCAAAACAGCACTGGGATTTTAGCATACATAGAATACTGGGATGCTTCTAATCATTGAAGTTTTGTACTGTTCCAACCAAGTTTCATTCTTGGAGATTCAGTAGCAGACAATTTTATTAAAATAACAATATTATTAAAAAAGACATTTTAATAACTAAAGATAGACACACTATTTTGAAGTAAAAAGCCAGTGTGCATTAGGTCACCTGGACTGTAGCAGTTTATTTCTTTTCCCAGCAATAGGGACAAAGGCAAAAAGAATGAATTAGCACATAATCAGATATGATCGTTGATAATACTGATTCTGACACCAGAACATCACAGTGCAAATTAACATATTTCCACCCATGGTTGTAGAGAATAAATACTCTCTGCAGAGAATACTAATCATGATTTGGTGAAATCCAGTCAATTAATGCCTGTGTAGTGTTTTGACAGCCTGGATGGAAGCAGTGGGCCATTATTTGCATATGATATTATAGACAAATCTGGAATGTTACCTCATAGTGTCCTTGTTCATGAAAAAGTTTTCCTAAATTATAAAGACAACTAGTAACAGAGCTTTTATGAGCATGAGGATCTTTCAGATTTTCATCAGGGATCTCTGAACACTTTAGGAACGTCCTCCTGGCTTCCTCCATCTTCCCTTGGTTCATCAAGATGATGCCAGTATTTAAATAGGCAGCTGTGAAGATGGAAAGAAATGTTATATTTTTGGAGTAATAACAGAAGGAGATCCTGTTATTATCTAATTTGACTTTTGTGTAATATAGATTAATTGCTGCTATAAAGAGGAACAGTTAAGAGTGTAAATATTCAGAAGCAAGGAAAGGAGAATAGAGGTTATAAAGACTGATGACTGAGAAAAGGGAACACTGGTTAAGCTGTGTGCTCCATGTCATTCCTCTTATTAGGACTGTATCAAGCATATGGTGTCAATGCTTGAAATGTTGAAAACTTGGTATTTTTTAATAAAAATATATACATACATCTATGCATATTTATATGTACACACACACACACACACATATATGTGGAAGATTCAATATTTCACCTATTAAAAAAAAGTATTTAAAAAGCACTTACTTAATTTTGGAACTGTTCTTGGCAACACCTTACAGATAATTTCCCTTTCTCCCAAGCAAGAAAAGAAAAATGAAAAGACTAAAAAAATATTTATATTATTCACTTACACCACATGCTATAAGATTCAGATACGGGCTCTAGGAAAGAAACAACAGGAGCCTATAAATCTGGGCAGGAACATCTACTGATAACTATCCCAGATCAGAAGAATTTTAAGTTCTACTGCTGTTGTCCAGTGTTAAATCCCTATCTGCTTCTTCCCTTCACCACAGTAAACGAAACCACTGTACAAATTCACCAAAGTAACACAAAACATTTGCAGCTGGAAAAAATGAAATTTCTCCTTTCACTTTCAAAATGAAAAGATGTGTGAAAAAAAAATAAAAAGTGCTATTAAAGAGTAGAAAGATATCCTTTAAAATGCTAATCAATAATATGCAAGCTTGTAGAGATGAAATACTTACAAGCTAATGTGGGTCTGCTACCAATAGCCAGTTTATAGTAATGCAACGCCTCTGAAAACCTGTTGTTTTCCTGAAGTAGTAATCCTCTGCATACAGACAAAAGAGAGAAAGAGGGAGGAAGGTTATTCGAAGTGTAATTTCAAAACACTTTATGTCTCATCATATCAAATTAAACATAAGTATTAAAAACAAAACTATGTTAACAAAGATATATAAGCTGACAGAAATACAATAAATTCACATTACTAACAATTCAGTTCAATTTTTTTTTGTCTGAAAACGGGATTAATTCGTAGACAAAAGGTACATTCATATGCCTTACCAAAACTTATATTCAGTAGTTTCAGTTTGCTTAGAAACAAGAAGATTCATTGACTCATTTGACAAAATGATTTTTCAAAGTTGTTGGAGTATGGTGGAACTATCTGTAACCTTTAAGTCATTTGTGTTTAGATCGTTTCCTCTCCTTGACTTGAATTAAGCAGGCTTTTCTCAGATGCACAATAAAGTTAACCACCTAACACTTCTCATGTATTACCTTAACCCGTTCTTACTAAGCAATTTTACTAGATTATTCAAGACAGGCATCTACATCGTTCTGTTTTTTTTCCCCTGTCTTCTTTCTGCTCAGAGCGAATTTAACAACTGAAGAGGTGTCAAAAATGGTTCTTAATTCTTCCAGTTATGTTAGTTTCATAATTCATGAGCTTTAATTAAAGCTTCTATGACAAGTATCCCTGTGAATTACAAATTACAGAAGCCATACAGAAGGTACTGAGAAATTAGTGGTGTGGAAATCATGAATTCACAATTGTAAGCTTAAATGAGCATTCAAAGCATTACAGTGTTCCCAAAGTTTTAAGATCAGAAGAAGTGTACACAAATGCCTTAGAAAAGCAAATATAAGAAAATCCTTAATATTAGAGCTCGAACTCAGACATGATCCAGTGGGAGATGACCCTGTTTATTCACATCAAAGTATTCAGGAAAAAAAAAAAAAAAGTAACTATTTCTTTTAGAAGATGGAGGGTTATAATCTCCATTTTTATTTTTCCTACAACATCCTTCTCTCCTTCCTCTATGCTTTTATCTGATAATAGTTTTTCAAACTGCAAAGAGGTTGGTCTTTTTTCATTATCCATTTCCAATCAGAAAAATAAACTTTTTTCCTTCCAAAGCCTCAGGGAAACTTTTTGAATCAAACCAGTAGACTTCAGGGTAAGAAAAAGCTGTTGTTCACTTCTGATCACTGGGTCAGAATTTAACAGAATGGAAGAACATATTTACTCTCTCCATCTGTACCACTCACATTTGAAACAGTATCTGTCTATTAGCCGCAGGTTAGTCAGTAAGAGACTTAGAATACTAACATTCCTATTTCTAGTGTAAGTACTACTACATGTTAAATGAAGTAATACAATAATTGGCAACACAAACACAATAAATTATCTTGGTGCACATATGTCATTTACGGATTTTGGATTAAAAGTGCTTTGGTCATATTTATCATTATTACCAAATTTATCTTTTCTGTTCACTACATGCTCTAATACTTATGCTTTTAATTTATTACTTGAAACCTTAAGGTGTTTTTTTCCCCATACTTCTATTCCAGAAGACTTAAAAAACCAAAACACAACAAAATACAGTTGTTCCTTTATTCTCTTTCTCTCACAAACATATAAAAACATAGGCTGCTTGGATGCATGACTGAGCATTGAATTAATTGCATTAATTTCAAATAACTTCACTTCTATTATTTATGAGATTTAGTATGAACAAAGCAAAATAAAAACAGAAGGATGAATATGACCTAAAAGCCTTGATCAGGCACGAAACTGCCTCCTCTTCTTGTAAAATCAGTCCTGATTGATCACTGGTTTTCTTTGTAGCTACTGACAATACAAGCTGACTAGATTTATGAGCCTCTAGTTCTAGTTCCCGATTAAATGATGATAGAAGAAGTTGTAAAGAAAAATTTAAAAATATAATTTTCACTGAAACCGAAGAGTCTAAAGAGATGTACCCAAAGAGATACATTTACTTCCCAGATGAAAAATCAGATCCTCCCTAACTTTAAGCTCAAATGGGATGATGCAGGCATATAAATACGCTCACTAACCTCTAAGGTCAGTGCAGGAGGAGGGCAGGAGGTGCTTCAGGTGCAGAACAGAAGCTCCCTGCAGCCCACAGTGGGGCAGGAGGGCTGGGGGTGCTGCTGCCTGTAGCAGCTCCTGAAGGGTAGGCCTCAAGGTACAGAGCCATGTTGGAGAAGTGCTTGAGGAACAGAGGAGCATGGGGAGGGGCAGATGAAGTGAGACCCATAGACTGTAACAATGAAAGCCCATGACCCTTGAAATGCTTTGCATTTGTTTGTTCAGATCCACACTGGCAGACTCAATTCCCTACTTCCTTCCTTCCCCTATAGCTGATTGCTAGAGATAAAGCTGGAAAATGGCAATGGCAGATGGAGTCTCTACTTCCTCTTCTATTGTCTTTCAAACCTTTCAGACAAAAATAAGTTCCTTTCCATTCATCTGAAAAGGAATGATAATAGATGAACAATGAGTCTATAAAAAATGACAAACTGTCCGGAAAAGCTTCCTTCACCCATATTTCCACTTTTATATAGGGGGAAAAAAAGGGATTAAATGTTTAGCCAGAAGTTTATAATTTGACTTGCAAAATTATGTTTCCGCAATCAAATAATTTTTTTTCATGCTTATTATTATGCTTTGTTACATTGAAGACATTCAAAAGTTCAGACCACATTTTTTGAAGGAGAAAATTAATTTTTATCTCACATTTCCACTTCTGTCTATAGTAAATGGAGGGGCAAAAGACAACAATTGCTCTGAATGACCAATTTCTAGATGCAGAGGAATAATGCCGCTTAGTGGAAACTCACACCTTGCGGGCATCGCTGTGTCTCCAATAGCTCCCAGCAGTTGGGGCAAATGGCCATATATGGGAGTTCTTCCTCTGCCAGGAACGGATCTGTTCTTGATGCGCCATTCCTTTCCTCTGTTTACACTTTAAAATGATAAATACTCTTCAGAGGTTGCTGTCAGAAGGAATAAGGAACGGGAAGAAGGAATACAAAAGATGAGGTACAGCAGAGAGCACTGCCCAAAAGCCAGCGGTGGAGCAGGACATTAAGTCTGCATTAAGTGTGTACTTATGCTTAGTAGTTACAGAGATACAAAGCCTGCCTTTTTCCTTACACAAGAATGAACAAAGGAAAGCACTCTTGGCAATAAGGATGTTTGATGCAATAGAGTCAGCTGAACTGGTGAACATAGATGAGTACAGAAGGTCTTGAAGGCTTCTGACACTTTCTAATAAATTTTCTACAATTGTTAGGGATACTCAAGCTAAGTAAATAAAAGAGCATAATCCCAAATACCCTAAAAACAAAGACAAAAACAAAACAAAACAAAAAAAACAACCAACCAACCAAACAAACAAAAAAAACAACAAAAAAAAACAACAACAAACCACTGGACAAGTTGCATCAAGTTTGTAGTTTTAAGCTCCTCTTTTCCCCTACAGTTCACTTCCCAGTTATAAAGCACACAAATTAAAATATAAATTGAAACACACAACTTTTGTTCAAAGAAAGTTTACTACATAATTGCACAAATGTGAAGTCTACTCGATGAGTAGGGGCAAAAAAAAAAAGTCAACTGCTCCTTTTGCTTAGTGAAAACAAGTAATGTGGAGGAATAGTTTCTCTCAAAAATACATGAGGATGAAATTACATGTAAAAGGAAAAGCTTCTTAAACCATGGGACACATGGATATAAATTGACCATGAACTAATTAAGGAAGAATCAGTAGACAAGTTTTAGCTATCAAAGCAGTGAAGACTCTGGAACATCCTTACAACAGGTTTTTGTTCTTTTTGTGTGTGTGTGTGTGTATATTGCTTGTAGCTAATTTTATAGCAGAGTATGAATAACTTATGAAATGGAGGATATGAGCTGACTGCTTGCAGCATTAGCAGACCTCACCCACCAGCTCAGAATCCTGTTTGTCTAGTTGCAGGAAAAATAAAAAGAAAGAAAAGTTAACTTCTGGGTATCTAGAAATGATGAACATTACTTCCATAAATAAGAGCTGCTTATTTACACATATGAAGCAAAATACTTCCCAAAACTAGTTCTTCTCTGCAAGCATCCTCAATTCTTTAAGCTGCCAACTTTCATCTATCCTACTTGACAAACAGCTTGAAAAAGTCTTCCTGTCTTCCTTCTCAGTTTTGTTTTTAGTATAAAATCACCGAATACTAATAGGAAAAATATTTTCAGGGACTGAAAAGTAGATACAAAATACAAATGGACAGCCTGCTGCTGTCCATTGCTGCTCTAGTTAGATATTAATTTCTTCCCCATGCAGTCCAGCTGCTCTGTTTAAAACACGAATTCCTCGTTCACAAAAGCTGGGGTAAAGAAGCCACGTATAACACAAAGGAACCATAACAGTCATGAAGGTAAACATGTGTGTTAGTGAAGTATCTATTAAAATTTCAGACCCGGTACAGCAAAAACAGAAGTGCTTCGTCTAAACCATCTCTTTCACTGTCATTTATAAAACTAATGGACAGAAAAATAGCAATACAGCAGCGCAGCACATGAAGCCAGTAAGTCTGCTTCTTAATTAATTTTGTTTGTTTGTTTTGTCTTGTTTTTAAGCAATTAAGCTATTTAGCTACTCAACTAAATGACTGCTAACCTTTTCTAACAGTCTACAATGAGGTTCCATTAACGAGAATGCCAATCGTTAAGGAAAGTGCAAACAGAGTACATTTAATGTTTTCCAATAACATCCTGTTAGCAAATATATACATGGAACACAAATCCTACTTTTTGTAATCAATAATAATCCATATCCAGTAGGTTGTAATGTATAATGGCCATTCCATTTGCAGAATTTAACAACCAGAGAAACCATAACTGCATTAGTAAAAATAAAAGATAAAAAAATGTAAAAAAACATTGAAACAAAACAATCACCCTCAAAACTCTCTAACTATCTCTAGTCTTTTATATAGCACAGAAATAATTCTGTATTTTTCTCCCAATTATAGGAAAAAGCAAGTAAATTGGACAGCAAATCGTTCCGTTCTTCCTTCTGTTCCTGCGTCAGTTCAGTTGGGGTTGACATCATTTCATCATGACACCAACTGATAGAAGCCCTGCTGCCTGGACAGAGAGAGAGGGATGATCCTGGAATAGCAATGGCATTGATCCTGCCTTTCCCCCCACTCGCGGTGCTGAGCAGTTGTGAGCTGTGCCAGCACCACACAGACAACATGCCCAACTCCTCATCTGCCTCAGCAAGCACTGTGGGATGACAGCTTGCCAGAACCTCTTACAAGAAAGGCCTTTTATAGAAACACAGAATGGTCTGGGTAAAAAGAGACCGTAAAAGTCATCTAGTTCCAACTTTCCAATGCTCCAACAGGAGCATCTCCCACTAAAACTGGCCTTAAATGCTTCTTAGGATGGTAAATCTACAGTTTCTCTGGGCAAGCTGTTCCACTGTCACCAGCCTTGCAGCGAATAATTTCTTCTGAATATCTAACCTAAACCTACCTCTTTTTAGTTTAAAGCCATTACTCCTTGTCCTTTCACTCCACTTCCTGATTAAAAATCTCTCTCCAACTTCCCTTCAGGCCTCCTTTATTTACTGGAAGATGCTAATGAAGCTGAACTGCTGTGTCCACAGAATGGACAAAGTTTATAGTGAAATATGCAATGGAATTTGTCACTGAATGCATTTCAGCTCTCAGTACTGCTTAGAAAAATATCAGTACTTCATTTTTCATTACAGGCTCCCAAAAAGAGGCCCACAGCAGATATTTGCACTGTGTGACGTTACTGGTTACTGAAGTGACCTCTGAGTGCTACCTCAAAAGCCAGTCTCACAACACAGCTAGACTTTATGCAGAGAGCTTCAGTTACACAAATTTGAGACACTGTCCTTGACAGATGAAGAGTACTGGCAAAGCACAGATTAATTCCCAACAGGTTCGTAGCAAAATTTCTGAGCGCAGAGTGCAATGGTCAAGAAGTAAAACAGTTGGCAATACATCCTCTTTGCTTTCAAACTCAACATCCTGGATAGTAAAAAGCTTCTGTACTATTAAGGAAGAAGAACCATAACCTTGACTTGTTTGCTACTATGTGAAGAAGTAGTGCAGGAACTCTGCCTGTGAAGTTCAATTCCAGGTCAGCACCGGTTAGAGAGTTAGCATGCTTTTGGGGATTTTCAACTTTTACAGCTCAAAGGAGATTTTCATGCCAGCACCCTTAAAAAGACAGAAGCTGAAAGACAATTATAGGTGCTATGTAGGCTAAGAACAACAAACAAGAATTTAGTTCATATTGATTTCCAGAGATTTCGCTTAAGGATGGAAAGCTAAAGACTGGTGAAAACACTTATATAGCCTCAGACTTCACAGAATTAAAATGTCAGGTACTGCTAAAGACTTTAGCTAACAAAAATCTTAATAAAATAAACAAATCCACATTTATTCACATAGTACCCTGAAGTTACCAAGGTAAAACTTATGAAAAGTTGGACTTTGAATGTATTCAAATAATTGATCTGAATAATAAACTTGTAGACACGAAGCTGTAACACTAAAATAAAAATAAGATACTTGGAGTGACAAGCAAATTTATTCTTTATGGGGCATTGTACACTCTCTAAATGCATCATTTAAATGAACTAGTACCATTTCAACACTTATGTGAGATTGCAAATCTATTTTAATCTGCTGAGTAACTCAAGGTAGCATAGACTACTGCTATAAGGACAAAAGCATATTCTAAGGAGAGCTTGGCCTAAATACAAACAAAATAATAAACAATAATAAACTGTCTTTTAACAGATAAACAATTTTACATCAGACAGTAATTGGAAGCAATTTTGAACAAAGCAAAAGAAACACTGAGCTTTAGGCGACAATCATAAAAAGTTAACAAGCCATAAAAAACTGGTTTATTTTTCATCTGCTGATCAATGTCTACTTTGGAGGAGCACATATCTTTCTATAGTTCTGCCCCTGGTACTTCACAGTATTAAAATACGTGGATTTTTTAAATGCATGGAAAGAGATCTCCATTTATGCTGATTTATCACCTTCTAAAGTCAGCAATACTACATAGATTTTAGAATTTGGTTTTGAGATTTGTTAGAATTACCTGCAGTTCTATCTCAAGCAGAAGGCCAGGCAGTATGTATGTTGAAGTGTAAATGACATTATTACAATCACCTTTTAATAGTCTCCACATACAGTAGAAAATTAGAGCTGAAATCCTTTCAGCAATGAAATTACTACGAAAACCTCAATCATTTTCAGAGATGTCAAGTTCTTGAGATTTTCATGAGACTTTTAGGAAAAAAAAAAAAAAAAAAGCTTCCAAACAAGAACTCAAGTGTTCAGCATGAATTCAGGTTGCTAAAATTCCAGACCAAAGATCTTACCCTCAGGAAAGGGTGTTTACCAGGCAGCTTCACTTTTACATATTTGGACCTGAGAAATGTCAGCAGAACAAACCCACTTTAACTCATATGTGAATCAGTGATGAACCACCAACTTAATATTACTGTTAGAAAGAGCTTTTCTTTTTTCACTATTTAAAAAATAAAATTAAAAATAATTTCTTTGTTAAAGATGCAGATTAACTTGGAACTTAGTTTTCCAGGTGTTTATTGGAAAGAGGGGAAGTCAAGACAAAACATCTTTCTAGAGAATTACAGTTTGTCAAAATCTGTTCATATTCTGAATCTAGTGATTCTCTATAATGTATGTGACTGATGTCTTGTGTTATTTTTACTCTCCTTCTCTTTACTAAGCATCATATTATATGGTATTTACTATATGTCTGCTGCTTTCTAAAAAATTCAGGAATTTATTTATGGTTACATAATTGCCACATTTGAACAAAATGGCAAATGGCACATTCTGAATCAGGCAAGCATTCAAAGGGAGATTATGTAATTATGTAATCTAAATTCATACAGCTTAAATTGTCCTGAATGGGAAAAGAAGCTGCAAGATGAGCTGCTGTAAAGCTGCAAAGGTATAACAGTCAGAAAATAAAAATGTATTACTGAAATCAGCCATTTCTCTATCCTGCTAAATTCACTAGGCTTTAACACATCAATAGACAATTGCTAAGAACAGCACATTTTAGCACAAAATGGTGTCTTGAAAAAACAGAATTGAGATCATCAAATGCTTCTGTTTATGCAGTTTGTCTTTGATCATTACCCATTGAAAACTGTGAGTTAATCCTTAATAATTTCTTTCTCGATCAGACAGCACTTTGATTTGCTACTGCTGTGCGTGAATACTGCTGCAAGTGATAATTAACTTGTATCAAATACCGGGGCATAAATGCTAAGAAAAAAAATAAAGACTATGTGAGACTAAAATACATTTAGGATCCATTATGCCAAAACCACACAAATCAGAAATCACTGTAAAGGTGCTTTCTTTCAGAAAATCTACTAAATGACTGCTTTAGTTTTAAGGCCACATCCTAAAACCCAGAAACAGTAAATCTATCTGCCCTCCTGTAATCACATGCAAGATGCATTTTTCCATTACAGTATTTCTGTAAAAGGCTCCAGTATAACTGTGTGTCAAGAAAGGGCTGAACTCACAACAAAACTCTTTAGACTTTCTGCATAAAATACTGGACAAGATTGGTGTCTTACTCCATCAAAGCCCAGTCCATTCACTACTGAGTTTCCATACTGGATATGGAGGTAAAAAACAAATGGGAAAAACAAGACCGTATAAATAAAAAGATTAAAAATAATGATGTAAGATTTTTCAGTTTCTGTAGCTCACGCTTTTGTGAAACTTGGGGAAAAAAAAAAAGAGAGGATTTTATTGCATTCAGGATACTGTTAGAAAGATTAAGAATTAGAGATCCTTTTTTTTGCATAGGCAAATGTATATAAACTCCATATAGCAGTTTATTTTCTTTCACAGGTATATGTACGAATTTTATGCCCTTCTTCACAGTAAGGATGACAGAGCACTGGCAAAGGCTGCCCAGAGAGGTTGTGGATTCTTCTTCTCTGAAGACATTCAAGACCCGCCTGGATGCCTACATGTGCAACCTGGGTTAGGGAGCTGCTTTGGCAGGGAGGTTGGACTCGATGATCTCTGGAGGTCCCTTCCAACCCCTACAGTTCTGTGATTCTGTGATCTATGATATTCCAGCCATTCCAGTTAAATTCCTTTTACACAAACTCAGTAGAATTCCAAGAGGTTTTCTATTTAACATAAATGAAGGCTTGTAGGCATACATTTTGTAAATGAATGTAAAGCCAGAACATTATGGCTTGCTCTCAGAACAGCAAAACTACTGAAGTGTGATTTTTTTTTCTATCCCCTGTCTTTATCGACCAACCCTCCTTATTCTTATTTCACTTGTATTCCTGTACAGGTATAAAATAATAATAATAAGAAAAATAGTTATAATTTTCATCCCTCAAACCAACAGTGTATAAGAACAAGAATATCAATCTTTTCACTTTTTTCCTACAATCCTCTGCTGCATTCAAGTTATTTCTTTAAAAATGAGTGAAAAGAGTTTGTTCTTAAAAATATGATTTTCACACACACGTGTATTAAGTGTGTGATTAAAAAAAAAACAAATTTTGAGATACCTCAACTATGTTGGAATAGGTATTGTATCATCTGAGCCTACTTTGGCAGGGGGGTTGGGCTAGATGATCTCTAGGTGTCCCTTTCAACCCCTATAATTCTGTGATTCTGTGATCATTAAATGGTATTGAAAAAGAAATGTCTCCTGTATACTTATCTGTAAGGCAAACTAATGAAATGGGCAATTGATTCCTTGGTGAATAAGTCTATTGCTGCAAACTGAATTTCCAGATAATTTGAATTGACATTTTAAATTGGACTTATTTGTGGCAAAATTTTATTTGTTTGTTTGTTTGTTTTAATAAGGAAGTTTAGTATTTGCATTCATTTTGCTTTGTACAACTTGTTCCGTAGCATATACATTTGGTATTTTGTTTTCATACAGTTCACACAACTGAATGGCTCTTATATGTACTCTGCTCTCCATGACATGTCCTGCATGAAGGGGCTGGGTCCACATCATAGCAGATCCCCACACTGAGGACCCAGGCTGCTGGATGCCCACGTGCAGGAAAGGGAGTAGAGCTGAGCTGGGAGCAGGGTGCAGTCCTGAACACCCACTGAATTGCTCTATTGCTCCAGAAAGTATTTAGCTATTTTAACAGCTCAGGAGCTAACTGAGGGAAATAGGTTTGCACTAGGAAGTGCTCCCACCCACTCCTCCCACCCACTGTTATTTAGACTTCCTTTTTAACTCTAAGCAACACCTCCGTATTTTAGCAGAGTCAGAAACAGATGGAGTTCTACTGGTGCCAAGATCATCTATCTGCACTTTGTTCAGTGTGGGAATTTTGTTTCTTTCTAAGCAATCAGATTTGTAAGTTTGCCTGTTCTAAGTGGGAATATTGATAAAAGAACATACAGTAATATTGACCAAGGAGAAATCCTGTCCACCCCAAAGCTTAAGGAACACTATTAATGATCACTACAAAATAACAGCTAGCATCACCTCCATTTCCAGCAGGGAAATGAATAGCTACATTCACAACAGGTTTTGCAGAAGATCCAACCCCAGGAAAGCCGTGCATACTTACAAATTATAGAGCATGTCGGCCATGTTGCTGCGGTAGTACAAGGCATTTCTGTAGGCGCTTTCAGCTTCAGTAATCTTGCTCTGGCTCTTGAGAACATTTCCAAGGTTACCCCATGCTGTCAAGAAAAGAAAACAGTATTCAGAAAGAGCTCCAATCCAATTACACACGACATGGTATCTAAGCATGGGGAAGTTCCACGGGGAGGCAAACCCCACAAAGAAGCTATGCCTAAGGAAGGGTTTTTCCCCTCAGTGCTCTGTATCACTGCATCTTACTGCACTGTGTGACTTACATTAAGTAGCAATGATTTGCATACACTCTGCATACATACAGTTTTTGGGTGGGAAAAAAGAAACTTTAAAAACAAAATACATCTCCATGATTTAGAAACAACTGTATCAAAGGAAAACGACCATTTTCTTTTCTAAAACCTCTACATAAAAAGCTTCAGAGTTAAATGTACGTGGTTCGAACTTTTCTTTCAGCCTTTCTACCCAAAATCACATGAGCTGTGCCCAGAGTAGACAGGCTTCTCATGGAAGTATCAAAATTGACATAAGACAGAGGGATTGAAGAACAGTAAGGTAAATAATCAGGATTAAATGTATGCCATGTGGACATAAACATATTACACAGATCACTAAAATGCATCTTTCTACTGGAAAACGTGTGGTGCCTTTCCATACATTTGACTGTGTTATATAATCTGCTTTTACATCCCATCTATAAAAGACTTGAGGTAAATAATAATAATAACAAATTAATAGTAATAATAATAATAACCTAAGGCTTCACATGTGTTCATTTTGCAGTTGGTTGAGTGGCACAAAAAGTATACTTACAAAAGAAACTGGAATTAATATTTATATAAAACACAACGCACGATATTCCAGGAAGATAATTTAAATGGCCTTATAATTATAGCCTGTATGTATACATGGAAAAAACAAAACAAAACAAAACAAAAACCCACACATTATGCTTATAATACATCAAAGCTGTTTCATAAAACAATTCTACTTTTACAAGAAATTCTTTTTTTATGAGCAAGAATAATGGAAAGATGATGCCCATCCTTTTCACCAAATACAAAATATATAGCAAGCTCATCCCTCCAGATGTACAAACCATGAACATTAGCTCAAATTACTGTTAAGCTTTTCTTATTCAGTTACTCAAGCCCTTTTTTACAGGAACTTATATCAAAACTGAGTAACACAAACATTTGAAGTAGTTTAACATAATGGTAATAGCATGTTGATAATTATTATTATCTGGTACGTGATTTTTCTTACAATGTACATTGCTTTCAAACTGCTGTGTTTTGCTGCAGAAGGATCCTGCCATAGGAGGGGAAACAATAGCAAACAGCATTTTCTTTCCTATTAATTACCGATTAATCACTGGTATGAAAAGATTATAGAATCCTTTTAGGATTCACAAAAATCGTACCATTCAATGTTACACAACATATTTTGCTAAGAAAAAGAAACAATATTCCCACGAGAACAGAAGCTACAGTTTCTCTCAGTCACTTTGTTTTAGTCTGGTATTTTATAAAAAGAAAAAAAATTCAATTTCATTTATCACTGCTAAAACTACCAAAAATATTCTCAGGTTCACTCATTTTTTCCACTCTACCAGCGAACACACTGGATTCTGAATTTGTCTTACAATTACTGTCATTATTCTTTCTTATGAGCAGAAAACACTTCAGAAGCACCAACTAATATGACTGCTGGCCAGCATATGAACATTAATGTTTGTAAGAAAAAAAAAACACAGATTTTTTCAACTTGGGACAGACACCCTGATGCTCCTGAACATTCCATGACTGTCACCAGCAGTTGCACATTCCATATGGTCTGTAGCTACTTCTGCTTTCACGCTTATCTCCAATAACAGAGCATTACATCAAATGAGCATTTGGACCACTGGTAACTGTTTCCTGCTAAATAGTTACTCACTTCACAAAACACTGAAGCTCAGTAAACGCAAGGGTGTATTGAAGAACGATTCAGCTGCTAGGTTGAAAAAAATCCTTTAACACTATTAAGTGTAATAGTTTCTCCTCTAGACTTCATTTCATGCTGTATGCTCCAATATTTAACTGAGTTAATAGATTTTCTCAGGCGATACCTTATTTTACAGTCTGCAAAATATTCTGTGTCAAGGTTTAATATCAATATTTAACCTGTGTTATTGCAACTGAAGTGTACTCTATTTAGATTTTTGTCAAAACTTGTAAAACTCTTTATCAATCCCTATCTCAAGTCAAATTCCTCCTGTAAAACTGTAGAAACATTATCTGTGCATTCAGAAACAGATAAAATTCCACCTGGACATGAAACTACAAATGTATTAAAACTGTACTCTATGACTCCAAGAAAATTTCAGCACACAGCTATTTTCCATCTGTACATCCTGAGAAATTAAAAATGAATATATTCAACATAAAGAGAAGAAATTAAATCAGTAAACACTAGTATTTAGGATGAATTTTAATTCTACTTGGTATATTTTTCATACAAAGTCTGAAATACCTTAGATTACAGCACTGCAAAACATTTAATATTCAGAAGGAGCTAACAGGCATATGCAGTGTAATTTATTCTTTAACTACAAATCCAATTTTTTCCCCAATAGGAGATTCTATACAGCACATAATATAAAGCAAGCTGTGGGTGAAATAGCTTCGTAACATCTATTTTTTGCCTGCTGCTTAATTCCTTTTACACATAGAAATAGTCTGAGGTCTTTCAGAAATAATACTGAACTTAGCAAGGCAACCAAGGTAACATCTCACACACCAACAAAACAGTATATTGATTGCATATGGTTCCACAAATCTACACAACATAAATTGACATATAAACTAAAACTCCACTCCACGTAAGCCAGTGATGAAGCAAAAAATCTCCTAGCACTTGTGAACCTCTAACATAGATTTCTTTACAGGAAAACAGATGTTTTAAAGGTGCTTTGTGTGCGTGTGTGTGTGTCTTGTTAGTTTACATTTTGAAGATTAAGAAAAAAGTACGTAGTATTAAGTAGGAAAACAAACAATTGTTTAAGTGGTATAATTTTGGGCCACACCAAAATAGATTTCTATCAGGCCTAGGTATGCTCAAGTTTTCAGACATTTGATTTTTCAAAATTATGAGTATGAAAAAATTCTGCTTCAGCTTTTGGTTTCTGAATTATCTTATAGAAACTGAGATTTAAAAAAATACGTTAAAAAAGTAAGTTGACATATAAAACCTTCTCCTTACATCTTTATTCTGAAAGAGAGCAAGACAAACAATTTGAAGGCAGGAACAATGTCATCCAATCTAATCTGGCTGGATTTAAGACTCACATACTACTAAACAGAAGAGTTGAACTTTCAGGTTGCAATTGAGCTATGAAAACAAATCAGAAATGAATACAGGTAAATATCTTAATTTAAATAGATCCTTCCATTTATTCTGAATCAAGGATTATGCTAGCTTAAGGAATTTATAAAGTAACTAAACGAAGTTTCAGAGAGAAGGACTTGGTGCAAAAAGCATATATGTTGACTATGAAATTGTTTCCTTTAAAACAATAATTAAATTATAAATGATTAATAATGATTACCCAAAGCATTAAAGGAGGATTCCCCTTCCTCCCCTTCACACCTACAGAATCCATAGAGTGAGAAACTAAATATGAGATGATAATAAACACTATTTGTTCTAAAAATACCTCTGCTGAATCAAAAAAGAGAAAAATGAAATAAAATAACAAATAAATAAATAAACCACTAAAATACAATCTGTTAACTTTTAAAAATAATATAGCAAAGAAGAGGAAAATACTAATTTTCCCAGTGTAATAAATCAGGAGGCAACACTGTCTCCTGTAAACGTTGCTTGGAGTAAAATAGATCTGAAAACTGAATCAAAACAAATTTACAATTTTAACAACTCAAAACAATGAATTATTGAAGTTTTGTAATGCTGATCTCTCCTTAACACTATAAGAAAAATTCATAAAATCTGAGTTAAAACAGAAATTGATGAAAGCATCGAAAAAGTGAACTAGATTATTACTTGAGTGACAGTGATAAACTACATAACTGCTACTGAAATACTTAGGGAACAGCAGAATCATTTGTAATCAAGTTCTCAGCAGTCCAAACAAGCAACTCTACTTCACAGAGCAATACACAATAAGCCAAAGAAACTTCTACAGAGATTTACAGGTATTAGTGCTTTATTTACTACTCTTAAGCTTGTGAGAGCAGTAGGTCTTTCTGCATTTCCCTTTATAACCTGTGAAAAAAAAATGAATGCTAACAACTATAGTCTTTTTTTTTGTTCATAAACAGATTTTAGGGATGAAGAAATGCTGATGCAGAAAAATGAAGGCTTTTTTGATTGACAACATTTATGATAAAGGACACTAACACAAGAATCTTTAATGTTCACCCTCAGTGGAAAAACAGTACTTGTCTTTCCTTTTTGTTTTTTTTCATTTTTCTCTCCTTCCTTTGTTAACTTGGACTAGTAATAATCTCTATTTTGCCGTTTGGAAGGAACAAGAGAGGGGGGCACATAAGACCAAGAGCAAAACAAACAACCCAATCCTTGGTAAAACCTCTTGAATTGAAAGACATCCAATTTTGAAAAATTTCACTCTTCTGAACTACTTCAAAAAGTAGTAAGTATTTTTGAGTCATAAAGATGTTTTGTGTTGTTGTTGTTGTTGAATAAAATACTCTTTGATATGATAAGCATGTAAAGAATATTTTTGTTTTCCTTCCCCTCCTGAATGGGAGGACGAGGAGGCTTTCATACCACTGCCAAAAATGGAGTGGGAAGAGAACTACAGTACTTATTAAGACAGCTATCAACACTTTGAAGTGCGTGGCCACCATTTGCAATCATGAATCTGTTAGAATGCTATTGGCTTCTTCACGTTGTAAAAATAATGTTGACTTGTATCAAAACATGTCAGCTCCCACATCAAGCTGATAAACAGTGCAGCTCCTCCATATTCCCCTACAGTTTTACACTTAAACAATCAAGACTCATGATTTCATGAGAAAATTACTTTTTCTCCAGTGTACTTTGCAGTCATAAGATATCAAGGCTTGTTAACGATGATTAAGCAAATAGACCCGACAGATGTTACAAAGCTCCAAAGCATCATTCCTTTAAAACCTTCCAAAATTCCTAGCTGTTATCATGTAAGTACGTACAAAGTAAGACTTTTCTTTAGATAATGAAATAATTGAAGTGAGTTCTATATTTACTTTTTTTAAACACTACCGTTTCCAGCACTGTCCTAAGCGACTTTTTCATTGTTTCTCTCTCCTTCATTAACTAGCAAGTTAACTGAAAGATAAATACTTCTTATATAAATCAATTCTTCAGGACAGCACACTAATAATCTCTTCTTGGTGATAGCATTCACATTTTAAATTTGCGCTGTAGTTGGTGCAATTTTGTTTTCTTCCACTATATGCTTCTTGCACAAGAAAAGCACAGGGAAACTGGCATTAAAACTGTATGGTAAAACTGAACATTTTACAAGGAGGAAACAGTACAAATTACACTTCCTACTTTGAAATGCTGTGCTGCTTTCCAAGAGTTTACATCACAGTATGTCTAATTTTCACTGTATTTTTTTCCTCTGAAATTAGTTAATTCAGTAGCTATCCATGTAATGGAGTCAATCTAAAAGAACTAAAAAGCCACATGGAAAGTTAGGAGATTTTACTGCTTTCCAGGTGATGCCTTTGAAAAGTGGCAAAAATAGCATGGAGAAGATTCCACTGGCATTGACCATACTAAACATGTCAGAGGGGGTATGCTTATAGAAGGTTGTTTGCCCCATGAACATTAAATTAACTTATAAAACTTGAAAGCATAAAATACAACTAGACCCAAAAAGAAATAACCTCTTCTCTTTTGCTGTGAAACTTTATGCAGCAGTTCCTGTAGCATGAAAAGCTAGAATACCAGTTTAGGACACTTCAGTTTTGGTTGGTTGGGTTTTGTTTTTTGCTATTTTTTTTTTTACCATGTTCTTAACAATTTTTAATTTTGCACTATGAATTATTGTTCTTCAGCTATCAGTAAGAAAACCATGAATTGTAAGCATTCCCAAGTGTCACCTCACTGTGTGGCAGGTATCACCATGAGGTACACAGAGGTGAACGCAGCAGCATATAGTGAAGCTCTCAACTCTATGGTAATGGGAAACAAATAGATTATTAAAAATTCTTGGATCTTCCACTAAGAAAGTTTTTCTATTCATTCGATGCTATCTAAAACTCTGCATTAATAGCTGAAAGCCACGTATTTTCTTACACAGAGTACTAGACCACTGTTAAGGTTAAAATTAGAGAATTTTTAACAGCAATGCAACAACAGGGTGGCCTCAGCAAAAATACACAATATAGGATGTGGCTTACAGAGAAAAATAGAATTTCTTTCTTGTGCTCAAGATTATACCTTTAAAATAGACAAATTACTGCCATCAGATTTGGCTTCCTCCTGCTGAAATTACAGGTGCTAAACTAAGAATTAAGAGTCATGTTCTATTTCCAGGTCTGTTGCTGGTCTGCTATTTAGATGAGTTCTTTAGGAAGCTTCATCTCCTGATCCCTTTCCATTCTTTACTCTTGATATTTGTCATTCATTCATTAGTTGCAAGTTTTTTCTGCCAAGGACTGTCTCTCACTGTGGGTCTGTACAGTGCCTACTACAATAACACAGCTAGACACTAATGGAACATAAACATATTTCGGCCTCTAGAGGAATGAAGTAAAGGAAGGAGAGGAAGTGTTCTTGTAATATGTATATGATATATATAAGAAATGTGAGAAACATTTATCTGTGTAATTACTGTTCTCATAAAAGAAGGGCTAAGAAAACTAAGTTATTTGGAGTTTAAACACAGTGAGAACTGACGCAATTTGTATTTATGGTTTATATTTTGGTCTGTGTTCTTAACGTCCATTAAAGGGTCATCCTTCCTAAAATGCATCTGGAAACAGACATAGGTCCCAAAGGGAAATCTGAGTTTCTCTGAGGAGTGTGGTCAACTTCATGAGAAAGTAGCTGAAATATTAATACCAATGTTTGTTAATGGAAAATTCATCCCACAGAAGAAAAAAAGACTGAGATCTTGCAGCAGAGGCCATTTATAGCGGTCAACAAGATCTCAAATACCCAGGACTTTGCTGGAAAAGAGAGAGAGCACAGTATCAGATATAACATTTACATTTAACAGGCTATATTCATAGCTATAAAGAGCAACACTTTTTTCTTCTTGTCAGAAGGTTATATTCATCAGCAGTTTATGACTTTTTTTTTCCTGTCAAGAGTACTACTGGATAAAGTAGAGTGGTGCTTCAGCCTTTAGCAGTCACATTTCCTCAGGCAATCGCTTTGTTCCAGAGAGGGAAAGATTTTCACCAGCAGAAGCAAAATAGGTTTTCTGAATAAAAAGTATAGAAGCTCAGTCGCACTCACCAAAAGAAGGAAATAAAGTTCCACAACTTAAAAAGTTTTTCTACAATACAGACACACACTATCTTACAGATATATTCAGAAGATCAATAAGATAATGTTTTTGAAGTGGTTTGAGCACAGAAAAGCTCATCTAAGCACTAAAGATTACTATGTTGGAAGCTGAAGAGTTTTAGTACAAGTTCCACTAAGTGAACATTATAATTCATACAAGGTAATTCTGTTCTTTCTATTGTTCCAAAGAAGTTATAAATTTGTCAAATATGCAAAAAAAAAAAAAAAAAA
>VXAB01006386.1:114888-166228 GCA_013399175.1 Odontophorus gujanensis
GTAGCAAAAAAAAAAAAAAAAAAAAAAAAAAATTATAATTTACAATACTTTTTCTACAAAAATTTTACTCTTTTTTAGACACTTTGATCAAGTTACCTCATTTTGCTAAATCAACAGCAGAAGTGCCCTGTTTCTTGATTCCTGAAGGGATAAATGGTTTCTGTGTACCTATAATTTATGAGTTTAATTTACATTATACATTGATTTATAATATATCAGCGGGTATGCAGTAACGTTGAGACATTGTATGAGAGATCTTCTACTGCCTAAGCATTATATATTAACATTCTTTTTATTAAGAGCATTATTTATACTATTTTCTCAACACTTCATTTGTTGATCAATTCTGGAACTTTTGGAATGACAGTAGGTGAAAGAAAAACACAACCGAATATTACACAGAGGTCTGAAAGCTCTCCAGTACCTGCCAGCATGGGCACTGAAACAACTGAATTTTGTCAGGCAAAGCTTTAGTTTTATTTACTTATGAAACTGTGCTACAAATTAGTATGAATACATGACATTTTCCACTATGTTCAGCATCACTGTCCACTCCTCTTGCTATGTTACAGAAAGTTAACCTTTTCTTCCCAAAGGATAGGACAGTGGCACTGTCAGCTCAATGAAACTTTGAGATGATACTAGGCATTCGCTAAGGAGGGACTGCTCTTAGGCTTCATCATTTGCTTTGTTTAGTCTAGAGGATGGAAGGCTCTTGATGAATCAATTGACTCAAGTCAGAAAAAGAAGTGAGAAAAAGTGAATTATGCTACCCTTAACATCTAATGTGGTCACTGTTCTGAACCACAGGAGACAGCGATGACATTTCTGATTGCATAGCTTAGTTAGCTATGTGCAGTGCAAGTGTGCGAACGCTGCAAGGCATATCATGAAGCTTCTCAAGGGTTAAGAACAAAGCAGTGAACCAGGGCTGACTTAAAGCTCTCATGACATAAGGAAATCTATTTCGTAGAGAGGATGAACTCTAATTGTTAAGAGAGAGGAGATCATCTCAGACACTTCAGGATCAGCCCTGAGGAATGCTTTAGAGAATAAAATTGACTCAGGCAAAGATGTGACACTGTGCTAAATTTGCAAACTTACACAGCTTTCTAAACAGCAGGAAAGATTCTGTATTTCAAGACTATCACTTAAATCCCAAGTGGTGGACTGTAAGCTAGATTCCTACAGAAATGGAAGGGTGTACTTAAACGACTGAAATGACAGCCCTAGTCCTCAGAGCTAAAGTAGATAGATCATGTTGGCCCACTTCCAGGCAAGGGTAACAGAGAGGACAACGACCTGGAAACATGCCAGAAGAGCCGCAGTGGGGCTGAAGTTTATCAAACCAAGGTAATTGTAAGAAAACTACGTGTCAGATTTGGAAAAGGCAATATAGTTCATATTTGGGAAGAAAGCTTCTATATGTCACTTTAAGGTGAGTTTTGTTTGCCCATTTTTAAATCATTTATTAAGGTAAGATAGACCCTGTGAAGCTTTACCATCCAATAAATATCCATACTGGTATGGAAATACAGATCGCATAGAAGAAGGCAGACCATAAAAAGACACACTTCATCTTTTGCGAGTAGTGACATTAAGTAAAGAGACTAAAATAATTCACTAGCATCTCTAATAGAATATGAACTATCTTCTACACCCTGAGAACAAAAATATAAGTTCAGTGTGCTACGATGCCCAAACCAAGAGAACAAAAGGACATTGAACACTCAGTTCCTCTATTTTATTTTTTTTTAATCTTTTCTGTAGTTAGAAATAAAACTAAATGCAAGCCTTCTGCTCTTCTCCCACAGTACTCTGCTGGAGAAGCTTGGACAGGTACGCTCTTTGCTGCACAAGGAACTGGCTGTAGGACCAGGCACAAAGAGTGGTGGCGAATGCAGCTAAATCCAGCTGGTGACCAGCCACAAGTAGTGTTTCCTCAGGGGTCAGTACTGGGTTTTGTCCAGTTGAATATCTCTACTGATCTGAATGAGGATACTGAGTGCACCATCAGTAATTCTGAAGATAATACCATATTGGCAGGAAGTGTCAACCTGCCTGGGGGTAGGTAGGCCCCACAGAGCGATCTGGACAGGCTGGGCTAAGGCCAGTGGGATGAGGTTCAACAAGACCAAGTGTTGAATCCTGCACTTTGGCCACAACAATGCCAGGCAACGCTACAGGCTTGGGGCAGTTTGGCTGGAAGACTGTGTAGAGGAAACAGAACTGGGGGTACTGATTGACACTTGGCTGAATATGAGCCAGCTGTGTGCCTAGGTGGCCAAGAAGGTCAGTCCTGGCTTGTATCAGAAACAGTGCTGCCAACAAGAGTAAGGAAGTGATCATCCCTCTGTACTCAGCACTGTTGAGACTGCACATCAAGATCTGTGTTCAGGTTTGGTCCCCTCACTACAAGAATGACATGGACACCCCGGACCATGTTCAGAGAAGAGCAACAAAGCTGGTGAGGGATCTGGAGCACAGGCCTTATGAGAAGAGGCCAAGGGAACTGCAATTTTTTAGTCTGGAGAAGAGGAGGCTAAGGGGAGACTTTATCACTCTACAACTACCTGAAGGGAAGTTGTGGAGAATTGGGGGTGGACTTCTTTTCCTATGTAACTAGCAATAGGACTAGAGGGAATGACTTAAAGTTTTGTCAGGGGAGATTCAGGTTGGACATTAGGAAAAACTTCTCCAAAAGAGTGGTCAGGTGCTGGAATGGGCTGCCCAGTTAGGTGGTGGAGTCACAGTCCCTTGAGGTGTTCAAGGAACATTCAGATGTTGTACTGAGGGACATGATTTAGTGGGATATATTGGTGATAGGTGGACAGTTGGACTGGATGACCTTGGAGGTGTTTTTCAAACCTGATGACTCTATGATTCTATGACTGTATACTACCACTGCCATTCTATCAGTCATCGTCTAATTTTTGCGTGACTCAGGGCTGTCAGAGATGATAATCCAAGCCTGAGGGGTGAATACTACCTGGTTACAAAAGACACTGGGAAAAAAAAATGGATTTTTCACTGCCAGAAAAGGCACAGAGGGGCATCAGAATGTGTGTAAATTACTATCATGTTCACATCAAATCTTTGTTTCTCAACCAGACTTATGTAATGGAGCCTCAACACATACTCCTATGCAATCTACTACAGACAGGAAAATGAAGACACATAACTCATGCTGAAAATCAGTATGTAAAGAACATAGGATAATGGAACAGCTGGATGAGTATCTAAACAAACATGTTTAGGATAAACTCATTTTCCTTTTAATTAATAGTAATTCTTTGTTTCCAAAATAATCAGTCTAGGTCCATAGCATACATGAAAATGGATTGAAAGCCAGATCTTTAAATCAAACTGGAGAAGAAATAAACAAAACTATCAGGCTTTTTGGGGGAAAAAAAACAAACAACAAACCAAACCAAACCAAAAAAAACAACAACAACAAAAAAAACAACAACCATAATCCACTTCACTTGATAAGCTGCAGAAAGAGACCGTGCCAAAACTAATTCCTACTGGACAAGGGTGGAGTTCTGCTGCACTTTTCAGCAGAGATGAGCTTGTTGAATGATTTTGCAGAGCACCTCTGGGAAGGCACAGGAAGGAGTAGCAGCCTGATGAGTCCATGTTTCAAAACAGAACAACAGAGTCCATGTCTCAAAATTGTTTATTTCCTTAAATTCTTAGTGTATGCAGAGGGGAAAAATAAAGTCTAGCCAGTAGTTAATAACAGATTCTCTTACCTCCCTTCTATGTAGGATTCACATATCAGAGATATTGTTGGACTGTGCAAAGGGAAAAAAATATATATGTACTATCCTTGTTTTGAGTCCTCTACAGACATTAAGAAAGAATATTGGTCTTTCTGGCATCCTGCTGAAAGAGCAGCAGGTATCCCACAGTGACTTGGGTTTCAAAGGAAATTACAGCACTGCTGAAGAACAGAAAGGAAGCATACTGACACTGGAGAATAAATTCAGACTTTGAACTGAATTGTAAACCACTTTCCTTCAGCTCTCCAACATATTTAGCATAACCAGACTGTTTTGCTGAGGCTTGACTGCCTGTGGGATGCTCAAATGCTCTAGATAACTATGGCTGTTTCCCAAACAACTAATGGCTATTCTTTCTGCGCTTTCTCATCAACCATGGCAGCAGTTCCACCATTTACATAGCCCTACACTATTTTCAGAGAGCAGTATTTTTATTTAACTTCCAAACAATTTCAGGCAGCCCATTTGCTGGTCTGACCTTTCTGTTTTTAAGCTGTTAGGCCCAGCAGACAGAAAGTATTTTCTGTTTCTTTTAAGAACTCTGAAGCATTCTGAACTACATTTAATCATCAAAAAAAACTTGTTAAAAAACAAAAATTGCAGCCCAATAACAGAGCTATATAGATATACAAATTTATGTATTGCTAATAAAATTTTACAATGTGTTGGTCTTATCTTTGAATTTTTTACTTATTTAAGGTAATTTAAATATTGGCTGTATTTCCACATACAGTAGGCAGTATAAGGGTTATTACTGATGGTTGGAAACAGAAGACAGAAGTTATAGTTCCTTTACAGTAATTTCGTCTTTGGGAAAAAAAAAAAAAAAAAAAAAATATTTAAGTTTCTGAGCAAAGTTGAATATAATAACACAAGTCAGAATAAATATCCATCCTACATTTCGTCAAAAAATTTAGTGCCAGAAAGTTCTGGTGAAGGCGCTCTTAACAATAAATACATTCAAAGAAAGCCATATCTTGTCATCACTAGATATATAATATTATTAATAATCTTGGAAAATACTGGTTTATTGTACCTTTTTTTCTTTAAGGAAATATTCCTTCTTCACCTAGTACACTATAACATACTGTAACTATTCCTTGCTGCATTAATAGATGCTATTTTCATTGTCTTTTGAAGGAGGAAGGCAGGGCTGCTTAGTCACAGCTACTGTTAGCAGAGAATCATTTTCTAAGAGTGGGTAACAGCAGAAAACTGTCAAATAAGATGGAAACAGCTCCTAGTATTTACTTGTAGCCAAATGCATGGAAAACCAGAGCACAAAAGCTCTGCAACAACAAGCATGTATTTCTATATATTTATTGATATTATTGTGGGGGGCATACCCGTTGGATGAGCAAAAGTTGGTACTGAAAAAATGTATATTTATGTTAACAGGGAGCAGAATTAATTAAATTTTTTTTCTGTACTTACTTTTTGCTTTGAAACAATCCCTAAAGCACATACATTTGATTGCTGCAGTATTAATGATATAAACTAAAGAGGAAATCATCACTAAAAAAATTTGATAAGGATAAAAAATTAAATTTGAAACTTTAAAACACATTTAAAAATGATAAAATAAAAAATCATTACTTTCCAGTTCAGATGGAAAGGCAGATATATGCTGCATAGGTGAGATAAAATAAGCTAAATTTAGCTTTAAGGACTCCTTCAATTTAGCCAATGCCATGACAGCAAACAAAACTCTAAACTAGTAACCCAAAGTGGTATGGAAACTACATATGAAACAAAAATTCTATTACTTTTTGCAACTACTCAAAAGAGCATAGAGCTACTCCAAACATTTTTGTTCACAGTGCCAGAAATCACACTTGTATCTTTAGATTCACATGCAGGTACAGAGGCAGTCCTTGCTAATCCTATGCTAAACTAATAAAAAGAAATGAAACAAACAAACAAAAGGTAACAATCTATGAAGTTCCAGGGACTAAAAACAACCAAGGCTGCATGCTATGCCAGAAATGCCAAAAAGCAATGCAAATTCTACAAAGCTTATTCAGGTGCAAATATAGTAGGATGGGGCAGAAAGATCTCACAACCTTGTCACCAATCAAAAAGAAGAGTAGAATAAGGAAAAGGAACATTATAGTTGAGAAGAGTATTTCACTGATAAGAGTCTTCTGAAAATATATAGCAAAACTGAAAGATTTATAAGAATTGGGAGTAGGAGGAAGAATGGAAAGACAGGAAGTATCTCTCTATACTTGTATGCAACAACAACTGTTCTCTGTCAACACCATGTTGATTCATCAGTCCAGATGTAGGCACCACAGTGACGTGGCAATACTGCCTCTGGATGTATGTGCTTCTTCCTGTATGTCCCACTGACAATACTGTAGTCATATATATGAATTTGGTAAGACTTCAACGCGCAGTTGAAGTTAAGCATCTACTGAGTAAAGGTACATCATTTGGTTTAACAGGTTAACTTGATTCAGGAAGGATCTTTGAAGTTCTTATACATCTCACAGTAGAAACCAGAAACTAAAATTTCACTGTAAATATGATCGAGAAACTAATACCTCTACAGCCGTCTAACAGCCTAAGCTTCTTTCTGCTGTTCTCTACTTCTTTATTCAGTGTCTTTAACAGTACACCAAACGTATCTGAACATAAAAGATGGCTATGATGTGGTCTACAAAGTACAAAATCGAGTAGAAGTACAAGATGATGCTTTTTGAAGGTACTTCTGGTACTGCAGAGAAAATTTGAGATAAGAAGATGCAATGACATTATAATTTCACATTAGACACAAGGTAACTACCAGCAAAGAATGACTCAGCTTAATTGTAAAAGATGTGACAGTTATCACTCACTTTTAATTTTTTTGTTTGTTTTTACGTTAGAAGGCTTCCTTCACTATAAAAGATCCCTTAAGTAACATGAACTGTTTCATATCCATTCAGCTGCTCATTAAGTTGAAGGCAGCAGAGAGGAACACTTGTGCCTTTTCCTCCCTGGTTTCAAAACACAAATGCAGCCACTTCAGAATCCATAAACTACCTTCATCAGCCTCGCTGTTTTTTCCCCCAACTGCTAACAAATGATAATGAGGCAAGGCTTAGATTACTTTAAAGATATGTGAAACACTAGTAATAACCAAAACAGCAAAGGTGCAAGGCAGATATGGCCACGGAATCTCCAATCCTGCTCTCACTCAGTCAGCTAATGCTGGCAGCCCCTGGGGCACACCTTCAGGGAGGCCTGGGCACAGTTGGTGCACTTGACTCTCATGTGGTCTGGCTTTGGTTCAGCTTTTTAGTTTTGAAGTTGTTGTGCTTCTTTTTTATAATTTGTTGTTGTTGTCGACAGATGAGATGATCAAAGCACCAGGTGTTTCTGAGAATTTTTTTCTGCAATGACAGTGATTGGCACAAACAGGATGAAGAAAGCATAACTGCAGGAAGGCAGCAGCTGCCTGCGGGGCAGGAGTTCAGTCACCTGAGGTGGAACACTGCTTCTCTGCCTGCACTTCAGTAGGACCCCAGTGTAGGTCCAGACAGAGAGCTCTGGAAAGCAGTAAATGTCCATTTCTTCACTGAGGATTGAGAAGCCACTGAACAACTTCATCCAACAGCATCTCAGCAGCAGAGAGATTATATTCTTAGACATACTGCAACACAGAGGACCTGATTATAAACCAGTACCATATGAGATAACACTTTTCCAAGGCAGTTCACTTGCATTAGTACGTGGTGCTAATAACCTCTCAATTGACCTTAATACCTGAATATATCAGCTCAAGGTGTCACGTATCCAGCTGCAGAGTGGCTTTGATCCACTAGGCCAGAATACAGATGGAACTGGAAAAAAACACTCCCAGCTCTAAAAGAACTGCTCTCACAGATTTCTACTTTTTATCAGTTCTCAGCAGGGAGCTTTTGAAGGGATCCCTCTTTTCTCTTTAGCCTACAATAGAAGATGCTATTGTTCAGAAGCTCCTTACAGGAGAAGGGAGGATTAATGGAGCCTTCAGGGAAAACAACTCTGCAGATCAAAATGATCAGAAATAAGAAAATACAAGAAGAAATGAGGAGTGACATCTTCTTAGGAATCTAGAAGGAAGGAAAACCCATCTCCACTATATCATTTGACTGAACAGTCCATTGTATTTCTGTTTGAATAGCCTATTTATCTCTGGCACCAATTTCTTTTTTTAAAGGAGGTGCACAAAAATAAATTGTTTCTTTCTACATCAACTTCTTTTAGTTACTGAAGAGTACTGTGAATTGCTGATCTCCTAATGCTTTGGCTGGATTGGCAGCCAGTCTAGTCCAGTCAAGCTTGCCTGCTAGTATGAGAAATAGAAAAAAGTACAATTAGCATAGTCAAAGCCAGGGATAATCTAGGAGGTATTCACAGTAATGAATAGAGTTGGGTGACAGGTTGCTTTAGCTGGGAGTTTCTGATACCCAGCCTTGTAACAATGTGTGTGGGCTAGTAAATATTCAGCAGAAGTTTAACAGGATATTTCAAGGAGATTTACAGTCAGTTCAGTCATGTCTGTATCACCATACTGACATGCTGCCTTTGCTTCTGCATGTCATACAAGAAACTTAATGTCAGCTTATATGGCAATCATATACACATAAGTCTGCGCATACTGAGATGTCTGTGATGAAAATAGCTTGCCTTTTCTCCTGGGAGCATATATACAGTAGTCTACATTCCAGACAACACTGCAACAAATCTTAGTACTGGACAAAAACTAGGTTTTCTTTCTTTTTAATGACTGAAACTGGCTCAAAGCAAGTAGATGATACTTTTGCAGTCTGAGATATCTGGGGATCTCTACCAAGAAAAAAAAAGGCAACATATTTTATCTCTAATCTTTTAATACACATCTTGTCTTTCCAAGGAGCTCCAACATTTTAATGCAAGCTTTATACTGTCACTAAATTGGTCTCACTGCATCTTACAATCACTGTGGCATTTCAGTCTTTCTGTTCAGTTATTTCTCATTTCTTGCCCTCATGCACTAGACTAATTCTGGGGAAAAAAAAAAAATAGAAGAAATTGCATGTGCTTGTTCAGACTTAATAAAAAGTCACTTACTGCAGCAACAAGTTTAACAGTTTTACCTAGATTTTTATCTAGGGCAACAAACACACAATGAAGAGTTACAAAGTCAGACTTATGATTGACAAGCTACTCTAATACTGCTTTGGAAAGCATCTTATCTGCCAAATCCACTTTTACACTCTCTATCAACTCACAGTAACATCTGCATTTGCTTCTCATCATCACAGCTTTTAGACTATGGCATAACTGCCTAACCAAAACGCACAGCCCTGTCAGCAGATGACTTCACATCGCATAATGGGTTTTGGAGCAGTGAACTGGAAAAACTCAAGTGCGATATGTTCAAGCGCTGTCAAATTTTTCTTTCATACACAGGCAAACTAATCAGTGATCTCTTCTCACTCCTGATGAATTGTGAATAATGACGGCTTAGTCAATGCCTACACTGAACTCACCGGTGGTATTTTGACTGCTCTCATGTAAACTTACCTGTGTGCCAAAAGCAAGACAGCCAAGGCATCAAGGAGCTTGGGTTCCCAGCTGGATCTGCTCTATATGCTGAAACCAGAAAGCTACAGCTAAACACTGCTACTGATCCCTAAATGAACCAGTTTACTGCCAGTTTAGGTGTGTTTACACTAGCTGCAGTCACATTTCATTACAACACAGATATAATCTTCTAGTGAAATAGCTGGGCAATGTTACCAATGACATTTAAACATTAAAATGAAGGTGCAAGGATTTGACAGTAACTCTTTACAGTGCTTGCATACAGGAGGAACCACAGTAATTTCCTAGGCTGAATAGTATGACCTAATTTCCCCATTTTTATTATGTAGCACTGACATTACTAGCATCAAATGAAATTAAAAAAAATAGCACCTTGCTAATGCTGTCTCTTACTATTTCTTATATTTTCTGTTCAGCAAATATATTTCTGTACAGCAAATAGAACATAGAAAAAGTTCCGTTCAGGTGATTGAAACGAGACTCCACATGGAAAACTGTCAGAGTGGGGTCTGTAATACTCATATTCCATCTTAAATTTGAAAATATAGCACTAAGATCAATGAAAATAAAGT
Source organism: Odontophorus gujanensis (assembly GCA_013399175.1). Classification (NCBI taxonomy): domain Eukaryota; kingdom Metazoa; phylum Chordata; class Aves; order Galliformes; family Odontophoridae; genus Odontophorus; species Odontophorus gujanensis. The sequence continues at coordinate 124,802 of VXAB01006386.1, forward strand.
GTCATCTTACCTTAGGATCTTGTTTTCTCTGTGCTTATGTCAAACCTGTGACATATAATCAGAACACATTCCTGCTTTTCCTCATTTCTACTGAAGTGTACACTGCTTTAAATGGACATTTTCTGAAGCATCGTCTTTAGAAACAGTTAATAAAATCAGAAGATTCAAAGGTAAAGACAGACAAGAAGAAGTGAAACATTTATCATAAAGAGTAAAAATTACCTTTAGCAGGGTTTACTTTTATTCCTGACCTATACAGCATCTCCTCATTCTGCCAGTCCCCATTTCTGACAACAGTCTTGAGTCCATAGAAAACAATTAATGCAGCAGTGGAACAAAAAACCAAGTTCTTCAGAAAGCGTTTTTGGGCTTTGACATAAAGGGCCCTGACACCTACTGTAACCAGCAGGCAGAAGCCCATACTAGGAACATACAGCACACGCTCTGCTATTACAAAGCCAACATAGAAAAATAGGTTTGTGGCAGGAAGAAAGGGCACTATTAACAAAGACAGAGACAGAATGACAATGTTCTCAGTTGAAGGAAGCTGTAGTTTTTGAATTTCATGCTTTTTTATGCCATTCTCTTCCTTTGATGCAAAACTTGACTTCCCCTCCAGTGTCTTATATTCAGTTTCAGAGTGACAGCTATGCCCATTAGCATTCTGCTTGCCATTCATTACACTTTTCCCATTGCATTCTCTTTCATTGCTGGAGCCCTTCAAGCTGAAGTAGGCAAGGAGAAGAAGTCCAGCATAGAAGGCCACAGTGTGTAGATTTCTCCAGTCGCTGACTGCCTTCAGAAGAGGCACAGCATCCATTGACCAGTCAAAGCTGAGGGTGTCTGGGCAGAATAACAGCCAGAGATTCTTTGTTGGCAAGTAAAGGAAGGTCAGCATTCGTGTGAGAAAACTGTCTGAATCAGCTGCTGGATTGTCAGAGTTGGAAAAACTTGGGGGCTTGTTGCCCATCCAGTATAGGCGGACACCCAGCAATGCAGTCCCCCAGGAGGTCAATAAACCAACACTGAAGAAAAGGTTCAAATTCTTCCTCTGAAAGAAAAAAAATATCATAAGTATAAATTAGCATGAGGTATTTAAGTCATGAACAAAAGGAATCAACAACTACCTCATACAACTATTTTTTGTAATGAAAACCAAGCATTGCATATCTGTCCCTGGTGTTTGGTTGCTGGGGTATACTGTTGACTATAAACTAAACAAACAGATTCTTTCTTCCATCTCAAGCTTGTATCAGAAACAAGACTTGAGATCTTAGGGGTGTCAGTTCTTGCTTATCACTTATCCAAGTAGCCAAGTAACAGTTTGAAAACTATGTAAGTTAGAGGAATTTATGGAACATTACATTGGTCTCCATATAGCCTCCCAAGTCCCTAACCTGCTTCTGGTTGTGGCTAAAACGACAGTTTGCCTCAACAAAATTTAAAGTTACAAGACTGTTCCAGTTTAATTTTTCCTAAAAGACATATTTCCTAAAGTAATACTTAAGGTATTTCACCTAACAACCAAATAAACATTCCAACAAGGCAAGAGAAGAAAACAGACAGTTTCCATGTTTAGGTCTTCCAGTTCCAGTTAATTACAACTTCATTTGGAGCCATCAGATGTGCCTATTACTGAAAGCTCCATTTCATTTTGCATCTCACAGCCAAACAACATTGGTTTTTTTTTCCTTCAAAAGCACCATATTAAATCAGTGCTGTAAAAATCCTTCACATTTTCATACTCATCTAAATAAAAATACGTGAAGCATTCAGAGGCCTCCACCTACTCATGTCATCATACCAGCAACTCTAAGCTGCCACTTACTTATGGAATAACTCAACATTTGCCAGCTGAAGCTGCCTGTTAGGTTCTCCCTTCCCCCATTAGAAAGTACTTACTTATTCATACACTTGTAGAAACACACCACTTCTGCCTGAATGAAAATCAAAAGAAGTGAGGCTTTCTCACCTCTTTCTTGGACTGATCAGCTTAAATTCTGCTCTCAACTACATGGGCAAAAAAAAAAAAAAAAAAGCCCCTAAAAAAAAGCTGGTTTGGATTAATCTCTTTTTTGCAGAAATACCTGTAAAAGCTAAAGTATGAATGATTTTTATATTTCAATTTCTTAGCTTTTTGTAACAACAGAAAAATTATTTGCCAAATAGGTCCAGACACAGAGTAAGCACTTCGTTATTATTTTCTACCATTCTTACAAAGACTTGTCAATCATCTTACTTTTTATTCGGTCTGTATTTTTATCCATCTCAAACTACACATTCCTGGGATGATTATTCAGTGAATGTTTCTTATGTTTGTTATTCTTAAGCCAGACCTCACAGTGGAATTTTTTATCTTATGTCTTTCAAACAGCATTTTTCTCCTTGGTGAGGGCACTCTCTCCTTGATGACTTGACATACAGGTGATCATGCTACTCCATTTTAAGTTCACTTTTAATAGTTGTTTATCAACAGATTACCCAAGACATAGTCTAGTCACCATAATTTTTCTGCTTATCTTGTGAAGAAATTTACTCCCATTCACACTTCTAAGAGCTTCTCCTTGTGAATTTAAACTACTTAATGATAGTTAGATTCATTCATTCAGTTTTGAGGAGATATGGAAGAAGGAGACATCACTAGGGAGCAAACAAATTCATAATGAGAATGATTTACATCTCTGCATTAGATCTACTTGAAATAATGCTGCACTTTTTTACACACAAAGCAAAGTCTGAGTCCACATATTTAATTTACTATAATGATTACATTGTTTTATTAGTTTCTGCATATTTCTATACATTGGATATTCAAAAACTTTTTAGTAATAAACCAATCAAAATCCAGATCTACTCTTTATGATTAATATATTCCCTGGAAAGTTTATTGAAACAGACTTCTTTGACTTTCAAGCTGGTTAATTCTTTGCAATCCATCTGAGGTACTGTTGTACTCCTACTTGGGAGAAATGTTTAAATGATTTAATATTATAAAGCCATGAAAACTAGTTATCACCAAAACTTCCACCTAAATTTATATTTGAAATAAAAATATAACTCCAATTTCATCATTTGCATGTATTTTCTCATAGTAAAAATTTAGTTTCCTGATTCAACCTGCTCTTCCATTCCCATTATATTTTGGTACATTAAAACCTTTGTCTTCTCCTCTCTGGCTTCCTTATTTTCAAATTTGTTTCCCTCAAACATGCAGATAAAAAAAACCTTCTATGCTAAATGTGACCCTTTTTTGCTATTTTTATATATCCTTCTGTAGTCTCTACAGAGGAGAACAGGAGGCTGCTAAGAAAGAAAAAATATCAAGCTAGAAAGTGGAAGATGGGGAGTTTGCTTCATTTGTTCTGATTGTTTAATTAGGAATTCAGAGCAGGTCTTTGCTGGAAAACTACATAGCACTAAAAAGATTAAGACATCCTGAGTACTTAGCAAGTGACACTTGATTAACAGACAAGAAGCGAGCCTTCATGGATTCTTTAGACTGCTCTGTTATTTTGTTAATACTTACTTAACAACCAGAGGGAAATCTCCCTTTCCTAAATTTCTAACAACCGCACTTTTCAACTAAATGCTATGAGAGTTCAAATTACAAAGTTCTTCAACAATGCTCGTGCTGCAGCAGATACCATTCCTCGTGGTTAACAGAGAAACCTGCTAAAAACTTCCAGGTCTTCTTCATACATCATAAAACAGTAACAATGAAAGGTTTGCCTCTTGCTCCTAGCCTTAGAATGCAGACAATCGGGGCCTCAAAGCTAATCCATCCTCACTGCTACAGTAATTATTTACAGCTTTCCTTTTAAGCTTAAATTTAAGATCTGTAAGGTCTGGATCCTCAGACTTTCTGGATCTATAAAGAACACCACATTTCTATACGCAGTATTGTGTTTCACGTTCTAAGAGTACTTTTCTTTAAGACTTTACACCAGTGTCAAATGAAATATCTCAGCATATGAGAAGTGGAGTTCAGAGGTATTCAAGTAGGTGATTTTCCACTCCAGCGTATCTATCATGCTGCAGAATACGACTTAAACCAGAGGAAGACCTCTGGCAGAGCTTAATTATTGGGCTAAAGAGTGGAGTGCAGGTTCCTCTCACTGACTTAGAGACAAGTGGTCTGAATCCCTCCACAGCAGCTTTTTGACACATAAGTCTTCTCAAAAGCCAGCAGTTCTACATCTTTTTAAAACTAACTACACTTTCACTGCAGCTACCAATAACCTGTGTAACACTGAGCTACCAGTGCAAATTTTTCATGGTTCAGATGACATACTCTGGATTTAGCTAAAGAAAACAATAAATAGTAAAACACTCCCCAGAACTCAAAAGAAGAGAAAAAAAATAAAAAATAAAAAATTGATCGCAGATAGAGTTGGCTCACAAGGGGAATGACAGACTCACTTTTTGCCTCTCTCAGCACTTAACCTCATGACTTTTGCACAGCTTCACCCAACCACACTAATGCAGTCAAAGATAATTACGTTTAGCTCATGTTTTGGCTTTACTTTCTCCCAGGCTTTGCACTAAGAACCAGCGGGGGGGGAGAATAATAAAAATATGAAGCAATATCATCAGCTCACCAGTAGACTTCTGTCTGCAAAGAAAGTGCTTTCAAAATGAACTCTGCTCTGATAAGTACTTTCACCAGCCACTCTTCCCCTGCTTCTCCTGACTGCATGCACTTAGTGCAGCCCAGCAGCAGGAAGAGATCCTCAGTAATGCTTGGCAGCAAGGATTTAGATTACTGTACTCACGAGTCCTAATCCAGCCCATCTGCCATACGTTTTGACACCCCCATAAATCCTCTAACCTTTCATAAGTAGTCATTTTCATCTGGGGAAAAAATGAGCACTGATTTAGATCAGATTTAACATCTCTCCTGCCTGCTAACAGTCAAGTACCACCACCGCAATTTTAGTGCTTGTGACTGCAGAAGCCTTTTTCATCTCCCTACCAAAATCCATCTGCATGACCCACCCACATTGTACATTTCCCTTGCATTAAATCCTAATTCCTCACTCCACTATACTGCTCTTAAATAAGGCACTGCAGTAGATTGCTTGATTGGGCAGCCCCTGCCAAAGCTCAGTCATCACCTAAGCAGTATCCAAAGCATTTTCAAAAGATACCGTTCTTTTAACCTCACCTTGTCCACTGTACAAAGCAGCATTAACTGCAGCATGTGGTCAGACAGGCCAGATAATCATAATCACCAGGGCTAACCACACACAAGTTGCTATTTATAGAACTCGGGAAACACAGAAATAAACTGGGTAAGTCATCAGACAATACTCAAAAAAGAGTCTCTTTTCCAACACAGAGCTCCTTAAAAATATGTTGGCTTGAGAACTGGGGCTTCCCAAAGCAGCCAAATCACCAGACTATGCTGACAGTATCTTGTTGACAGGATCACAGATGAGCTGAGTCTAAGCTGAACCTGAGTTCAAAACCCAGATGGGCCTGGGATGAGGCCGCTTGCCACAGCCCGAACTGGGCCCCGTACTGAGCTGGCAGCAGCCTTCCCAACTCCCTCTCCACCTTCCCCACTCATTCCCTCTGTTTTTGTTCCTGGCTCGTGACCCACCAAACGAGGTCAGCTCATTTACATTGGACAGACAGTAACAGCAGCCCAAAGGTCTGTTCTTCCTTGGAGCTGGAGTTGTGCCTGTAGCTTTTCCAATGCTGTGACCAATTTAACGCCATTTACGTTGTATTATGAACCCATACGGTTCTTCCTCAGAGAAGTTACTGCATTCATAAAGCAGCTGAAAATTACGTGCACCTATTTTCACTGTAATTAGCAAGTAGCACAATTTGAGCAGTCTTTATTAGTGTTGACTTGCATTATTAAAATTAAAACTGAGTTATAAATTCTGGCATTTAAAATTTATGGCTTTCCTCTAAAATCTTTAATATGAATCTTTAAAAATAGAATAAACTTTCAGTCTCTCAGCTGAAAAAATAGTTGCAGGGACTACCCTGGGAAAGACAGAATTGTGTTAAGAGCAACAACTGTATGAATAACCAGAAGTAATACAAAAGCAGAAGGGACTATATTCCCTTGATAATCTGTGCAAAAAAGAAGGGTCTCTGATGGTAAGTCTGCTCAGTGTGACAATTGTGTAGATACACTCATCTACCTGGGCTTAACCCACATAAACACAGGAGGTGAGGAGCCCTGTGAGACTAAGACACTGCTTGAATTGCCAGACTGTCCAGGAGTACTGTCCAGGCCTGCAGTTATTAGCACGCAGATAGATGTTTCAATAGACAAGCATCAGTACAGTGGTTTTGCAGGAAAGGGAGGGTGCTGTGTGTTATGCCATTATGCAGATAAAATGCTGAGGGCTCAATGAACACGCGTGTTGGAAGACAGAACTGGAATTCAGAAAAACAGAAACATGTTCACAGAAAGAATCTTGTACAAAAGGTAGGGGCAACTCTGACTGCACAAAACTGCACTATGTGATGTGAAGCAAGTGGTGGGCTCTTCTTTAGATAAACATCTGGAATTTCAGCAGATCATAAGCAGCTCTCTTAAACCACTGCTTATAAGGCAAACACTGTACTGGGACTGCCAATGAAAGCACACCCTTCGAGACACGTGCTTCAAGTAATGTTGCCACTCTTTTCAATATGAGGAATTCCTAATACTGTTTGCTTACAGCACATTACTATTAGAAATAGATGGAGGAAACAGAGAGAGAGGTCAAAGAAGGAGGATGAGACTGATTAGTGATCTAGAAAAACGTTCCCCATGAGGAAAGAATGAAGAATATAAGCTGTTCATACATGACAGCTGCATGCTAGTACAGAAATAACTACTGCAAATAGGAAAGGAATAATCTGTTTTCTACATCTTTGTCAAAAGGATAAAAATAATAAGCTTCAGCTCAAGAAAGGAAGATTTCGGTTAGATGTCAGGAGACACTTTCCACTACTATATACAGGGATGCACTGCAAAAACCTGCCATGGAGGTCGGCTCTATGGCGTTACGCTGTCTTTAAGAATAGAGTAAATTTGTGGGAAAGAATGCCCCCTTAACCCAATCATGCTCCAGTCATTTTTGCAGTAAGTACCAAAGGTTCCCGCAATCCTAATTTGCTTTAGAATTTGCATCACTTCAGGCAAAACGTTAGTTAAGACGATCCTCACATTTTGTTCCCACAGTCATATTAGCATTTTTGAACATTTCTAAAATCCAGCCAAATCCATCATGTTCTTTTAAAGCAATAAGAATCACATATATTAATAAATTGCACTATTGATCCATCAGTTTCAGGATAGTCTCTGTCATTATGATGTTCTCTCTTCCTATAGTAAAAATTACTAATTTCAAGAAAAAAATTACAAGGACAAAGACGAGGTTAATAAAAATGTATCTGGAAGAGTCAATTATTATTTCTAACTTCTTCACTATAAGGCAAAATCTATATTTCTTCTTGCTATATGCTGTCTTTTGCTCTTCTTCAACGTAAGCATCCTTCTGCCCAAAGATAGAAGCACACATGTTGAAGGAAAAATATAAAAACAAAACACACAAAACAGTAGATATTTTGCATTGAGAGTTTCAGTACAATGCAAATGTTTGTTTCTGTGTGCTATAAAAACAATAGTAAAACTTCAAGCTTTCTGGTTGATAAAATAGTGCCATTGATGCCAGCAATTCACACTAGGTAATGGCCACTTACCAAACCAATCAAGTGAGAATGTTAACAGTAATACTGACTTCAAAGTTGGCGTGATAATGTTATAGTTTCTTGATGACATGTAAGATATATATATATAAAAGTTAAGGAAAAAAGAGCTAAGTAAATAATCCAAGCCAAGTTCTGCAAAAAGCTATCAGCATGCATAACAAAATGGAATACATGCTTGAGCTTTTCAATGAACTTTTTATAATATGCCACCAAACCCAAACAACACGTACAAGCACAGAACATGACAGGACTTGGGATTGCCTTTGCACTGCTTTCTTTTGCATAGCAATTCATGTAAGCTGAAAAAGACCTAAGGGAAAATTTATCCCTGAAGCATTGACTAAAAAGAAGCCCAAGGGTCTTGGGCTTGGGGTTACACCTGAGCAACCTCATGAGCAGAGTCCCAGGAAGAGAGGGAGTTTTGACAAGGTCCCGCTGGGAAGGCAAAGCCTGCACCTGCTGTGCAGCCAGGCCATCCTCTCAAGTAAGGAAATGAGTTCCCAAGGCTGAGACCCACAGTGGCACATGTATTTCCCGTATGGTACTGTGTAAATCTGATCTGGCAATGCTTTTGAAATAGTCACCCTGCGCACAGTGTCGATGAGTGCTGACAAGTTACTAAAGCTCTGATGACTTGAACGGACGGATATGTATTTTTTTCTTCTAATGCAATTTTGCTCTATACAATGTGCAGACATGCTTAAGAAAAAGGAAGCAAAGTATAAAATGACTCTTAGAGCACATGTGCTACCATTCCTCCAGACCCGCTGCCAAAAATTATTATGGCACATTTCATGTGTTTCCTACACTAATAAGATGGTAATAAAGGAGATTTGAAGCTTAAGAGTTTGTTTAATATTCAGTGGGAGAAAAATACTGTAAGCATGTAAATAAACGGATACTGACTAATGCAAATGAAAATTGATTTCATGAGTAAAAATGTCATTTATTCTCAAATTAAGCCTCTGGCAATGACTAATCAGCTCTATTAATCCAGGAGGAGGGAGCAATCAATAACAAATTTCTGCATGTGGGATAAACATCAAGTTGGCTCCAGTTTTGATAGAACAACCTATCCAGGTGTAACAGAAATCCATCAGCTGGAAGTTCACAGAATGAAAGAAATCAGCTTCTGCAATGAAAAGCCATCCAAATCTTATGTGTTGGGTTTTTTTGTGTTTGTTTTCTCATTGACCAAGTCAAGAAAGTAGGTGTTTAGGATAATTGCATCTTTAAAGAATAGGAAAAGAACAAGTAGCAAAGCTATCTGGAAGCTTGTTCCTAACAAAGAAAATACATTACAAATTGTAATTGTAGTAAAGGTGAAACACAGAGAAATGGATAATTAAAACTCCTTGTGAAATGCAGGATGTACTCGTCAGCTCAGAAGACACTTTATATTATAAAAGAAGATTTATTTAAGGTCTTACAAAAAATCCCTTTTAAAAAATAGATATTAAAACTGATTTTGGTAAAGATATTTTCAAATACCAATCAGCAGGACAGGAAAAAATAAAGGTAACTCTTTAGTTACTCTGAATGCATTTGTGTGAAAAACTCTGTACAAGGCTAACTTGATGTGGATACAATCTGTTCATTCTATGCTACAATAGCATCACATTTGAAGTAGTGGGAGACACAAAAAAATTGAGAAGAAAAAGGTAATGTAGCAACGGCCATGAGTCTCAGAAGGCCTTCAGAAAAAGCTTCAAAAGAAGACTTACCATACTTTTGAGATTCATAGTCACTTCTTGAAAGGTAACTCCAAAAGAATACTAACAAACAGCCTCTGTAAGACCTGACCAATAATACAGAGATCTTAGAGAAGCAAGATGGGGAAAATTAGCATTTTAATAACAATTTCATTTTCTCCTCTTTTTCCATTAGATCATGCTACTTTCTTATAGAATCAGTTATGCTCGAAGACTAATTTAAAGAGAGGGTTTGCCATGTTCTATGTTAATTTCTGGGGAATATTTTATATTCATTCCCTATTGAGTATACTAAATAGAAATGGGAATGAAAACCTATTAGAAAACAAATAGGAAGAACAAATTAAACATTTTGTACCAAATAGTACTGTCTAGATATATAAATAATGATTACCCAATGATTCTAGCAAGTAGCACTGCGGCAATATCACAGGAATAGAAATACACAAATATATATAAGAACATTTAACCAATAATAAAACCCACAAAAACTTAACAGAAAGTTGGGAATCATGTTTGGGAAGAATTATACAATACTCAAGTGGAATATCCTCTACCTTGTTTCCCCACACATGAAATATGAAGAATATCTTTTTTGTGTGTGTGTGTTATTTTTTCCTACTCTTATTTTAAATCTCTTCTTAAAGGGTATTAAGTATAGTTCTTTTATGATCATAAACTGTATTATTAGGATCTGATCTAGAGATACAGTTAAGTAAAGCAATTACTGACCTCAGTAATGCAAAATCACATCCTTAATACTCCAAATAAAAGGAGAGCTATAAAAAACGGTGAACCAGAATACGGATGACAAAGCTTAATTCATGTCATGGGACTGAAACTGGCATGGTGGTTCATTATGGTCCATTAAGCTAATATGAAGAAATGAGGCAGTGAGCAACCTTCTGTGAACCAACACCAAAATACTTCTCAACCAAACTATTAGGGGGTGAAGTATGTAAAAGAGGTCAATCGCTGGTACTGTAAGAGGTATGCTAAAGTCCCATAACTCATTATATCAAACTTACTCAAATGTCTGCACAGCTATCTTGTTTAGCATAAAGTACAATCTTTAATACTTCCCATTAGACAATGATCTCTGGTCAGATCAGCCAGGCTGTAAAACACTCCAGGTTCTACGAAGGAAATGTAAGTATATATATTCTTTTTGAAAAAATTAAGAAAATTAATTTTAAAATATATTCAGTACTCTACCAAAACATTTGTTTTAAATACCTGTCTCCACTTTTGGGCCCAAACAAAGGAGGAAGAAATAAAAATGGTGCAAATGTAATTGATTTTGCCTACACATATTCATTCATATTCACACACATACATACAGCCTTCCCTATTAATTCTTGGTTTGTAGGCTTCATGCTTTGCAGACGTGTTTCAGGCATCAAGGAAGTCAACAGCAACAGTCCTTCCTGTGTGGCTCCAACACAAACAGCCAGCCACTCTGGAACTCATTCCAATGTCATTAATGAGTGAAGTTTGGAAGCGCAGCATTTTGGAACCATAAAGAGATGATTTATAATGAGATTTCACTCAGTGGGAAGGCTGAAGTACAGCAGTTCTTTCTCCAAGTTATCATAATAGAAAGCTATTTAATGAGTGTGGGATTTCTTTGAGAATGCAAAAAAAAAAAAAAAAAAGAATGCAGGATTTGGAAGAGGATATATTATATTATGCAGATGCCCACATCACTGGATGTTTCCTCTGCAGTAAAACCAGCAAATTAAAATCCTCAAAGTCGTTCCCATTTTGAGCTTTTGGTTTGTTTCTAATAAGCACTCTTAAATATAAAACATAGATTTGTAGAGATTAGCAGATCAACATAATTCAGGATAAAAAAAATTAGCACAGTTTTGTGAACTAAACTAGGTTGCCTAAGGACAGGCACTCCATAATGTAAACCTTCACCCTGAAGTAAGACACTGGCTGTCAAGGAAGCAACAGAAGAGCAGAGAGTTACTTTCCCCAAAAATTCAGCAGGAGGCTGTGGCTGTGAGCAGCCCCCTGCAAGTGAGGCACAGAGCATGCTGCTGATCCAAACTAAACGTGTCCTCCTCTTACTCCAAGCCTAGACCAAAGTTACTTCCAGACCATGATGCTGGTTGAAACAAACAAAAAAAAAAACCTTCCTGTATGAGATAGGCATGTGAAGACTTTATGTGATGGAAAATAATCTTCTGGTTTTCCAATTGTATTGTTGAATTTGCTAATGAAGGACAGGAGTGGGAAGGTGAGGAGAAGACAAGAGGGTTGGGTGCCCGACTTCTTAAAATTAAAATGCAGGTATAACTGGACTAACTCTTGTATCATAGTTATTTTCTAACTATTAAATTTAGGAATAATTACATGAGTTCATGTAAGAACTATTAAACCTTAAGTAAAAACACCTCATTTTACTAAGTGTTTGGGGAAAAAAAATTTTGACATAAAACGTAACATAAAATGCATAACAACATCAAAACAAGAAGTCCTCGAGCCATCATGGCATAAGAAGGATGACACGGCCACAAGACTACCACCCCATCTGGCAGTCTTAAAATCATCCATTTTACACAGGTTGCTTGTTTTCAAGGCCAGTACACAATCTTTGCAGATGTGAGGTAAAAACAGCTCCAAACTCATTAATCTTACAGAAAATTGTGACTATCCTTTGGAATTATGCACATTTTCAGCTTCTTGATCAGATACTTAAGGTGAACTTCTCCACTGCTAGTGTTTTATCTGTGCTGCCAGAGATGAAAATCACTCACAGATCTACCATCAGCTCATCATTCTCCTCTCAAAAGTGCCTCTAAAACCTACTGCATCTCTCCCTCTTGGATGGAATAGTTATCCCCATACCTGACATTAGATCGAGATGGTGCTTCTACGATGAGTTCTGACATTGACGTGCCGGATTATACTAAGCGGATTGCTTAAAAACCTTTTGTTTCCTTTTGCTCTAATCTTCCCCTACTGCCTCTAAATTCAGATGTCATACTTGTAAAAGCAGCAAGAATTTATAATGACATTTTCTCTGGTTGCTCAAGGAGGCTCTGCTCCCTCGTGTCTATTATACAAATAAGTAAGTGCTACAGACAGTAGTGACCTCTTTTACTATGTGCTCTGGTAACATGGTTCCACTGCAATATATTTAACCAAATGAATTATATGCCTCAACTACTTTTACTATTTGCTTCAGCCACTTATTACACTGAAATGCTACAGTGCCTTTGGAAATGGTGAGGTCCACCTTCACGTCTAGAGTCTTGTAAAATTTAACATGATCCAACATTACATTCTGGGAAGCTCAAGTATAGTATCATCTGCTACTTATTATTCCAGAACTGTATGATTTAAATATTCAGCTAGACAGATATACAGCAAGTCCAGCTAAACTGGGTTTGTAGCCTTTAGCTGACAATTTTGACTGCTACTCTTATATAAAAGAATTTATTTGAAAGAATTAATCAGTTTTGAAACATCATCAGTTACCTTGCATGCCAGAATCTCACTAAGAACAGAGACAGAAGACTTATTGTTCTTACATGAGTGAAGAAAGGTATGAAGGGAGATAGCATCTTCTATTAGAGAAAGCAGCATGACTAGCAAAACATACAGACTATAATTGGAAAAATGAGCCAAAGAGGAACAACTGACCTAATAAAATATACTACCTCTCCCCATAAAATTTGTTATATATTTTTACCACCACAATTATACTATTGCTGCTTTCTATTAAGGAATAGAAAAGCCTGAAGAAGTCAAGGGAATTTTAGCTATAAAAGGATGTCTCTCCATTGTTGCATAGTTTTCAGCCAGAATGTGCAAAGCAGAAATGAACCTTTTAGTGCAATACAGATGAAAGGTGATAATAATTTGCTTTTATACCACAATGGACAACAAAATCCTGGAATTTTCTTTCCCTCAAAATACATTAATGTAAAACAATGAAACATTTTTTTTCTTTTTCTTTAATGAATGGAAGAAAGGCAAAGGCTATAAACACAGTGGGGACAGATGTAAATCTCAAGAGTAAGAAAAACCAGTAATTTAAAAGCAAGCAAAATCAGAAACCAGGAAAAGATATGCGCAGGACACAGAGTTAAAAGAGCTCAATAACGAGTTAAAATAACAAGAAACTGAAGATTTTACCCATTCCTTTCCCAGAGAAAGGTATGCATTGGGAGGAAAAACAAAAAAAAAAAAAAGAAAGCATTGGAGCTGAAGGGTGTACATAGTTGTTAATTGTGTAAAAAAGAGAGGGAAATAAATATGAACATGAGAACAAAACCAGAAAGAAGGTCTGGGAACCTCTTCTGTGACCCCTCTTCTTTCTGTTTTCTCCCTTATTGCTGAACTTAGAAATATTTGCTAAAAGAACGATGCCAGCAAATCCAGTTTGGCTAAGTCTCTGGTTTTTCAAATGTACTCAAACTCTGCCTGTCATGGATGGGTATAACATAAATAGCCACAGCTCTTAATATGATGAGATCATTGTTTTGCCAGCTTCACAGCCAGTTCACCTACACCCTCTAAACTATAAACCTTCAGATTCACAAGAAAAGTGGTTGCAGAGAGTATAGAAGATATGGGGAGAAAGAGAAGAAAAACCTCTTAATTAAATAGGTCAGCTACAACTTGCAGTGAAGTCCCAAAAGACTTCAAATCCTTTTATTTATTTATATATATATATATACACATACTTACATATAGACATATATATATTTATACATCTCTCTCTGTGGGTGAGGCAGACACTACAACATGCACATCCTTTGACACATCAAGGGTTTTTTTTTTCTGTTGTTTTTTTGGGGTGTTTTTCTTTTCCCTAAGATTTCCTAATGAGGATGTGACTAATTTCCACATAATGAATTCTGAATTGTGTTTGTTCCATTGAAGTCAGGCTCAAGAGGAATCACTATGGCAATCTAACAGGGGCATTTTAGCATTATGCATCCTGAGATGCTACAGAAGGAGATTCACCATGCTCAATTGATTTTCAAGACAGCAACTAGGCTGCAAGAATTCAGAAGTTGTTAATCATTTACATGCTTCTCAACTTTGCCAATCAATGCAGCAACCACACTTCTTGACCTTGCTTACGAGAAAAAATGAGGATAACCTTTAAAGAGTAGCAGGACTCACACATTATGGATTTATCTGGGTAACAATATTCATTTTACTGATGAAAAATTTGACTTAAAAGGCTAACATTTTTAAATTGCACACACGCAGGTTTTGTTAAAGTTCCTTCTTGTTTGCACAAGAACAAGGAAATCATTAACCAAAACACAGACAGGGTCAGAAATGACAACTGATAAATTTTTAAGGAGTTAGGCTAGTCTCCAGGAAATGCCAAAGTCAGTTCCTTAGAAACCTTACTGCAGGCTCAGGTTCACAAATGGAAGAATAAAGTGTTTGGACTTTTTCTAGAAAACAGACTATTTTCCTTCCTTTTGCTCAGTNAAAACAAAAAAATGAAGATTTTCCCCATTCCTTTCCCAGAGAAAGGTTTGCATTGGGAGGAAAAAAAAAAAAAAAAAAAAGAAAGCATTGGAGCTGAAGGGTGTACATAGTTGTTAATTGTGTAAAAAAGAGAGGGAAATAAATATGAACATGAGAACAAAACCAGAAAGAAGGTCTGGGAACCTCTTCTGTGACCCCTCTTCTTTCTGTTTTCTCCCTTATTGCTGAACTTAGAAATATTTGCTAAAAGAACGATGCCAGCAAATCCAGTTTGGCTAAGTCTCTGGTTTTTCAAATGTACTCAAACTCTGCCTGTCATGGATGGGTATAACATAAATAGCCACAGCTCTTAATATGATGAGATCATTGTTTTGCCAGCTTCACAGCCAGTTCACCTACACCCTCTAAACTATAAACCTTCAGATTCACCAGAAAAGTGGTTGCAGAGAGTATAGAAGATATGGGGAGAAAGAGAAGAAAAACCTCTTAATTAAATAGGTCAGCTACAACTTGCAGTGAAGTCCCAAAAGACTTCAAATCCTTTTATTTATTTATATATATATATATACACATACTTACATATAGACATATATATATTTATACATCTCTCTCTGTGGGTGAGGCAGACACTACAACATGCACATCCTTTGACACATCAAGGGTTTTTTTTTTCTGTTGTTTTTTTGGGGTGTTTTTCTTTTCCCTAAGATTTCCTAATGAGGATGTGACTAATTTCCACATAATGAATTCTAAATTGTGTTTGTTCCATTGAAGTCAGGCTCAAGAGGAATCACTATGGCAATCTAACAGGGGCATTTTAGCATTATGCATCCTGAGATGCTACAGAAGGAGATTCACCATGCTCAATTGATTTTCAAGACAGCAACTAGGCTGCAAGAATTCAGAAGTTGTTAATCATTTACATGCTTCTCAACTTTGCCAATCAATGCAGCAACCACACTTCTTGACCTTGCTTACGAGAAAAAATGAGGATAACCTTTAAAGAGTAGCAGGACTCACACATTATGGATTTATCTGGGTAACAATATTCATTTTACTGATGAAAAATTTGACTGAAAAGGCTAACATTTTTAAATTGCACACACGCAGGTTTTGTTAAAGTTCCTTCTTGTTTGCACAAGAACAAGGAAATCATTAACCAAAACACAGACAGGGTCAGAAATGACAACTGATAAATTTTTAAGGAGTTAGGCTAGTCTCCAGGAAATGCCAAAGTCAGTTCCTTAGAAACCTTACTGCAGGCTCAGGTTCACAAATGGAAGAATAAAGTGTTTGGACTTTTTCTAGAAAACAGACTATTTTCCTTCCTTTTGCTCAGTAAATTTGTAAAATTGTGAGAAATGCCCTCCTTTACAAGAGAAAGAGAGAATTTTGACATTTCCATCTGTATTTTCCAAGACAGACTTCAGACTATGCAGATATTTCCTAAGACTGATATTTTCTCTTCAAAGTTGTTTGACTTTGCATACAATGCAATAATTGGGTTCCCAATTGACAACAATAAACACTAGTAAGCCTCACTTGAGTCCTTTGTTTTGGAGTAGACCTTATTTCTCATAGCTCACTGAATAACTAACTCAGCATTCCAATGAGCGCACACTACTACTTCAGTGCACACAGCTGCCCTAGCACACTACGACACAAATGGAAGTATTTTTTACTATAACAGCAGTGAAGCACTGGAACAGGTTGCCCAGAGAGGGAGTGTATGCCCTGGACTGGACTCTGAGCAGCCTGATCTAGCTGTTCCTGATCACTGCAGGCGGGTTGGACTAGGTGGCCTTTAAAGGTCCCTTCCAATTCAAACAACTATACGATTCTATGATTCTGAAATCCCAGAAACACTGAAGGAAAGATAGGTAGGATCTGTAGACCTGGATAGACTTTATAAACACTCTGCACATGAACTCGTGTGCATGCTCCAGCAGCTGCTTAAGGGCTTAAGAATGGTGCCTGGGGACTCTGTTCAACTGCAAGTGGGAGCCGAACAAAACCCAAAGATCCATCTTTTGGACTTGTGTAAATGCAGTAATTTAAGTGTCCTCTGGGCCACCACATCTCTCTTTGGATCTCAGCCCAAATGCTTGTGTGGAAGGCTGACATACTTTCCACGTGCTGCAAGTATAAATGAAGGAGTTTTTTAACCAGCACTTAAA
The DNA here is from genome assembly GCA_013399175.1 of Odontophorus gujanensis. Classification (NCBI taxonomy): domain Eukaryota; kingdom Metazoa; phylum Chordata; class Aves; order Galliformes; family Odontophoridae; genus Odontophorus; species Odontophorus gujanensis. Next base: position 141,876 of record VXAB01006386.1, read on the forward strand.
CTGGGAAGAACGCTTCCTGCAGCCAACCTCCCTCAGACAGGGCTGCTAACAGCTGAGGCTGCCTCACTGTTCTCAAATCCACAGTCAGATTCTGAATCTTATCACAAAAATTAGTAGAACACCAGAAAACTGACTTTGTTTTAACTTTTATTTGCCTTTTGAAATCCCAGATTAGAAAGGTTTACATTCTTAACCATTGGCCAAAACCATACGGACTATGTATATTGGTTTTGTTGTTTTGTTTTGTTTTTTCTCCATGAAAGCTGAGATTCTCACAGGGACAGATGTTACAAGTGTTTAATGCGTTGCTCATAGTTTACAGTACGCATATGTTTTGCTAAAGGGCTGTGGCTTGTCAGAGGCACTGGGCTGCCTGGTTGCCTTGCCAGTCAGCCCCCTACTGGATCAGGCAGGATGCCCTGAGGAAGGAGGCAGCTCCTCCTCTGACATAGCACTTAACTGGGAAAAAATTCAGCAGTACTGGGGACAAATGAGAAAGCAGTAGGAAGTCAAAAGCCAAGCAGATGAGAACAAAAGGATTAAGAAAAGAGGAGAAACAGGCCTCAGAAACAACAGGTAGACTTCTAGATGCTTAAAAGAGACCATGGATATCCATTAAAACAAGGAAAACATAAAAGCCTTGCCAGTAGGCAAGGACAAAACATTCAGACAACTGTTTGAGTTTACCTCACCCTCTCTTAGTATACTGAGCCTTGCCTTTGCTCTAAAAAATGTTGCTCATCTAGACAGAAAAAAATAAATATTATTTAATAATAGGGTGACTTTTATTTGCAAGAATTTTGTTTTCCAAATGGAAAAGATCAACCAACACACGATATTTTGCAACCGGAAGCCAAAATCTAGCACTTGCCTAAGGTTAAAAGGAGCAAAACTAATCCAGCAGGAAATGTGGCTCCACAATGGGCAGAGAAGTGTTCAAAAAAGAGAACCCCAGCCAGCTGGGTTGCCTTGACCTGGAATGTAAGCTTCAGTACAGTCCTGGAGGGGACTCCTTCAGCCCACTGCTGGAACTGGAGAATGCAGGATGCAAAACAGCCGTGCTCATGGCCTCGACTTCCCTACCAGCTTTTGCTGTTTTTTAACTGCTTCCTTTGAGGAATCTGATAATCTGGCTGTGTAGCGTTCACACTTTACTCCAAACAAACAAACAAAAAATCAACCATAACAGCAAAAATAGGAAGATTACTTAAGTAAATGTCAATCTGTTTACAAACACTTCAGCATCTCAGAAGATTTGTGCTAAGCATATGTGAGTGACAACATGGGCAGCTTGATGAGGACATAGCTGGAGGGACAACAGAAGTGTGCATGGATACACTATGGATAAGCACAGATAACACAGGATGCCTGCCTGAGTATTTTGCAGGAACAAAGTCATTTCCTGGAAAGGAGCACAGATGAGGAAAAAAGTGCTTGGGCTTTGTTTCTTAATGCTATATTTGTTTTAACTTTGAACTTACCTGAAAAAAAAAATAATAATGTCTTTATGCCAATTCACCTGTCCTTTGAGCTCTTATTTCTTAACACTTAACAAAACCAGACAGCAGAGGACACCTATGCAGGGTTATACCTATCCAGTTCTGATGATGCAGCTAGTACTGCTGGAACATTTGTCAATTTGTTAGACTGTAATTTTACTCTATTATGCCATAACTGTAATCCACAGAGAATCTTCATTTTACAGTGTCATTAATGCTAATCACACTATCCTCCTAGTACTATAGCCTGGAAAAGGTTCTTTCCATAGATCAATGAAAGAGAAAAAAGGACATCCCTGATATCTTAAAATATGAACTTTCAAATTCTGAAAATAAATAAATGAAAATGTAATACACCTTGCAAAAATTTCAGCATTGTTTAGTTCATGCTGTCATTCTATGACTATACAATTAGTTGATATGGAAAGGCTTGTAAATTCAGGAGTATTATTTAAAGCAAAAAAAACCCAACCATAAATCTATACAGATGGAAACATACAGATGTTCATGTAAACGCAGAAAAAGAAAAGCAGAAGCTTTGAGATGCTTTGTTCCTGAACTTTCAGTTCAGAAACACAGTGTTCCAAACAAGTAACTTCAGTACAGCAGCATGAGTGTGTTTCAGTGCCATCTAGCTAACACTCAAGGTAACTTGCATCATCATGCAGCGATCTTTTTTCTTGCAAATAATCTTCATTTAATAATAATAAAAAAAAATAAATGGAGAAATGGCATGTTGTTTTTGCTTCAGATCCATCAGAGTACTGAAGCACAAAGAGCTTGGGTTGTTCTTGAAATACTTGAGTTTTGATGTATTTATGTAAGGAATGTTAAACATGTAACCCCAAAATCCTTTATGCTGTGACTGAGTTCTTGATCTGGACAGATTCACATGGCTGAGTACTATACACACTGTTCTTTCAAGTATAAACATATTAGGTGTCATTATGCAACCATTCTGTTCTACTCTTTTATGCTATACATTAATGGAAGACTTGAGATAAAAAAAAAAAAAAAAANGTAAAAAAAAAAAAAAAAAAAAAAAAAGAAGAGCAAAGAACTAGGACTATTTCAGCTTGTTTAAATAAATGGAAAGACCACTGATTTCTAAAGAAAGAAATTCGTAAAAGCAAGTGAACATACTCTGTATTTTAAACTCTCTGAAACTTCTTTCTGCTTTCTTCATAGAATGCATTTCCAGATAATAGAAAACATTTTCAGTCCTGATCAAGCCATTGTGACCATGCTAACACCAACACAAAGTGCGCAAACTCTTTAATCAAAATTATCTAATTTAAAATAATTTGACAGCTTAACACTTCCTTCTGCAGTCCAAAATGGAAGGGAGGAAAAATGGTTTCTTTCGTCTCAACAGTGTGCTTTTATATCCTGTAAAACTATCATTGAATCAAAATGGCTTTTTTAAATCTTTCTGGCTTAAAAGCATACCGTTTAAATCTTCTCAGAACTGTCTGGATACCCAGCATATAGCCACTAAGTCATGCTACTGCAAGTCCCAGAAAAAATTACTTCTGTATATAACCAAAACCATGACTGATTCCTCTACGCAGTTACTGTATTTTGGATTTTAGACTGTGATTGCATATCCTCAATGGTAATAACAAGAAACAAACAAAAAAAAACAAAACACAAGGTTGAGGCATATTGTACCAAAGCCTAATCTGGTCACTAGGTGCAGTCTACCAGTGCTCCAGTGTTTCCTCCCTTTTCCATCTTGGTTTGGAGTGGGATACAGGTTCCCTCTTCCCTCCTCACTCTTCCCACCACCTTTCACATCCCAGATTATAAAATTTAGCCGCTGGCTGGGATTCCATTTGGTGTTGCAGGTACGTTACACTGAGAAGGAGGAAGGACAGGAGGAACCGGGCAGCAAGGCAAAGAGGAAGGTGCTCTACGAAGCAAAGGGTGACAGTGAGACAAAGAGCCTAAAGAACAGAGCCAGTAACTGCATTGTGGAGGAAGATGAGGTGCTCAGAGAAGTGATGTTTTTGACACACTATCCCTGTTCAGTCTGGGGATTTCAGATACTGAAAGCAGACAGTACATGTGTAAATTGTACTGTCAGAGACTCGGCTGAGTGTGCTGCTACAATAACTACTTCTCTATCTTTCCATCCTGCTAGACATAGAGATTCTCCACAACATGTAAAGACTCCATATTTTTTCATATACACACTGCTCCAGAAGTAATGCCTCCTATTTATTTCCAAGGAAACATGGAGTAACAGACACAAAGAGCATGATAACACTATTCAATAGGGCAAATTCTCAGCTACAGAGCACTACTTTTCAACACAGTCATCACAATTAGCTATGCATTTTTGCCAGCAAAGGACAAGACCTGCATGCCATGCTTGTAAAAATCTGTGGCAGCAGAGGTGACCCACTGTCATCACTCCTGAAAGGCACGACCCACCACTTCATTGTGCCCACATCCACTGTTTGGTCTCTATATATGTTAATCAAGTGACAGAATCAATGGGTGCAATTTTTTCCACATGGAGGAATTCAACGACACACCTTTGCTTCATTTGCATTTCCATGTCAGACACCTCTCTGCTGCCATCTGTCACACAGCGACAACATGTAACAGAATATTGGTGGGAAGGTTCATCCTCTACTGCCATACCACCACCATCTGCCTCTGACATTGAGGGCCAACAGAATAAAACAGAAGGCATTGCTTTTGGAGCAGCTCTCATATACATGCTTACTACCATTACAGACATCAACTGTTCTTCAGACAATTCAGACAATCAGTTTCCAGCTGATAATGAACACCAGCTTTGCCAAACTGATCTTCTTTTGTGAATTACCTTCACACCTTCATTGTTTCATTAACTTTAACTGCTTATGGATAAGCCTGAAAGTTTCCAGCAGAGTATAAGGAAGGTTAAAACAGCTTTGGGAAATCCAAGCTTAGCTTTTGGTGTGGATAAATTAACGCAGAATGAAGTGAGCTACTGTGAGATATTTCTGGTTGGCTAATCATCTTTACGTTATCCAAAGTAATAAAGTTCCCCTAAGCCTACACTAGGTTTTGTCTCAACTAGAAGTAGGTAGATAAATAAAAAGCACTACTGAATATGCCTAGCTGCTGTTTTCAACAGTCCAGCCTTTAAAAACAGCAGCAGATACCAGATGGTTTGAGGCACTACAAAAATGAGAACAGTCCCAAACATTCACATCCACATCTCAAATTTCCCCTGTTTTCCTCCACTGCATTCAGAAAAGAATGGACAGGGAAGAGGAAACTAGGTACAGTTAGTATGTGACTGAGAGATAAATATGACTATTTACTATATGTCTATGAGAGTTATACTTTGTGGGGATCATCCCTCATCTCCACAAGCACTGAACCATTCTCGCAGACGAGGATCTCAGGTTCACAACTGGTCTTTAACCAGACAAAGGCACAGTGAGCTTGGCCATGGAGTGGGAAAGGGGCAATATATACATCTCTGGGAGCACAGAATCTGTTTTTAGGAATTATTTTTTATTCCCTTCTCATATCAACCTTTGATGATACTTTCTCAGCTATTGGGGTAACTGAAACTAGTTTATACAAAAGGATGCTGCCTTCCAGATGTTTACTGTAGCAGACTGCTCTCAGGGAAATACTGCGCTGAATAAATTAAGGCAATGGTATACAAATTTGTTTCTGTACCAGGTAACAAGCACTCCATTCGAGTTAAATAATGGCCTGTGTGAAAGCATAAAAAAGTAATTCTCAGTAATGACTGTGAAAATGATCTGACCTCAAAACAGTTTTTCACAATGACTGTGAAAACAGTGCTACTGCTCACAGTGACAACACTGATACTTCTCCAGATACCATGGCCACCTTCCTCATTGCTATGCATATCTATGAAATTAGACAACCTGTCCAATTGCATTAATTCCTACAGAAATATGTCCAGAGGGAATTCTACCTCATTTGGCCATTGTGGTCCAGCTGAGGCTCTTCCATAGAGCTGTCAATCACCTCCTGCCTGGCTGTCAGTACGACTGACCCTGCTGGGAGTTGGCAGTGGTGCTGGACCAGGTGTAGAGCTTGCGGGAAGAGCAGCCTCAGGAACAGCACCTGACCTTTGCTTTGGGCACCTCTTCTGATCTCGGCCTTGTTCCAGGTGGCTAACAGTCATTGATAATCAGTAAAAATCTTTTGTTAAGTATGTGTGAAATGTTCAGCCCAAGTTCTAATGGATTACCCTTCTGGTGTGAGGGGTAAACATGGCTGCAACGGACTGCTGCTGTGAGCAAACTCTTGATGAGTAACCCACTAACAGAGAGAAAGAGGCAGAGCAAGTTTTAGGTACTACTACAGCATCCACTTTACCAGATAAAGAGCAAAGGAACAGACTTTCATATAATAGCACAGCTATCTTTTCCATAAACTATAAGATCTATATGCAAATCACAACATTTCTCTAAAGACAAAGGTACTTCTAATCTCTACGTTGTTATCTTCACAGTTACTGTAAATCTTACCACATGATAGAACTGACAAAAGAGGGGGAAAATCTACCAATTTAACTGGCATTCTTCTTAAGCAGCAAAGGTTTAATGCAGTCTGACAAAGAGGGAGATGAGGCAAGTTACTAAACATCTCTACTGATGGATATAAAATCAGAGAGTGAAAAGCTGTGATTTTACCACTAGACATAATGATCATGTTCTGAAATTCTCCTAATACTAGGCTTTTTCTTGACACAAATTTTCAAAGTTTTAAGACTGGATATCCCACATACCTCTTTTCTGATTAAGACTTATTCAAAAAGCTTCTCATTAAAAGAAACATACACATAAGTGATTTTCTTTTAATACTGCTGATTTCAGAAACCTTATGAAAGGACTCCATTCTTACTTTCCAAAACCACAAATAAAGTATGTCTTTCAAGGCAGAAGAATGTACACCATGAACACTATTTACAGACATTTCCAAACTTTTCTATTTCTCACCCTGAAATCTTCGGGCTTTGTAACTGTACTAATTCCAAAATACCTGAATAAAATTACAGTAAACCAGCCTATAGAAATGAAGGCTCCTGGAGGCTAGCTGCACATGGAAATCAAGGAAATGGTTCTCTGCTCTTATTCCTAATCCACAGAAAAACAATCTAGACAGGGAGAACAATTAACTTGTCTCTGGTAATTCCAGGTCAGTGTTAGAGCCTGTCAGGCCTTAGGATACCTAAGCCTCCCAGTCTTTCTACCACACCTGTAGTTTAATACATGTTGGTAAAACATAGGTTTTTTTTTTTCAGAATAGTTCCCATGTGCCAATTAGTAGACAACAACAACAACAACAAAAGCACAGTCAGACTTATGGGGCCAAAATATAGACTTGGCTGCACTGCCTTGTGTGATAAATGCTTCTGGGTTAGTCACATTTTTTAGAAATTAGACAAAACTTACTGAAACCATTGTGGCAAGAAAATACAATTAAGTATTTTGATCATCTTCAAATAATAAAGCATTTAAGTCTCTGCAGTCTCAGAACAGCTGATACTACACTACATAAGAACAGCCATCAAGTTACAAGGATTAAGAGAAAATTTTGTTTAGAACTCCAATATTTTCCTAAAGACCATCTTTATACTTTGGTCCAAAAAAGAAAGAACCCAAAACAAAGAATTTAAACCATCCACACAGAAATAGAATGCAAGTATTAGCACTAATGAATCCTGCTTTTCAAAGAATGCATTCCCTATGACTTCAATGCTTGATACAATGCAATCTTTCCCATGGTTGTAGAACTCAGAACGTATCACTGCTATTTGGATTTCTGGTGTCTAACAAATTGTGAGCTCCTCAGTTATTTTCCTCCCACAAGAAACTGATGTTTCTTCTCTATTCCACGCTTTCTTCTATTGCAGCTTGAAAGAGCCCAGCCTTTGTGAAAATTGTTCCTATGTCAGAATTCTCGTTTCTGTCTGATGGACGCTAACATGAATGAGTGAAAGACACTAACATGAGTGAGTGGAAAACTGGACAAAACACCAATCACAAAGATGTAATTTCTGTGTATGAAACCCCTATAATTAAAATACCGTTATTAGTTTCTGATACAACACTGACCAAAGATAACTTGCTAAAAATATTTTGAGCTAGACCTTTCTAATTTTTATCTGCGATTTAAAATCACGCCACATGCTCTGTGCTACATTTTGACATGGGCAGTTTTTGTAGTTGGGTTAACAATTCTAGAGAAAACTTTAGGACACTGGGAGGAAAATACTACCAGTGATGGAGGTGGGGAGAAATTAACATTCATATGGTTAAAGCTGAGGCTCTGGTATTATCAGGAACCGTTCTCCTCTGAAAGTAACTTCCCTCTAAAGCACAGAAGAGAACTTTAAGAATCAGAAAAAGAATGTACAGAGTGCCAAAACCATTTGCACTGTTCACCTGTAACTGACAGATATGACTTTCAGTATACTTCAGTTTCATAGCATTGGTTCTCAACAATCCACCCACTTCCAGACATGCACATTATGTCTTTGTTTCTGAGCAAAGAAAGCTCCAGAGGAAGCAAGCTCCAGAATGCATTGTCCTCTTGCCCCTAGGCATAAGGCTGCTGAACTAGCCTGTTCCCATGGTTCTGCAATCCTTTATGCCACAGCTGTGACAGATACTCTGGTGCCACCTGCAGCGCTGGGCTGAAGAGATTGAACTTCCCCGGTTCATGCCCGGAATGTGCTACCAGCAGTCATCTGTGCAGTCATGGATTATTAGAACTGTCAGCTTAAGAATTATCTTTTCACGCTGCCTTTTTCCTAAGCCATCTCAGCGATGTGGATCTTAACAAGCTTTACTCTTGCTTAATAATTGAGAAGTACCCTGGGGTCTGAGGACTCTGCTATACTGACTGATAGACTTTTATTAGAGATGTTGTCTTCAGACTGACAAGTCTGAAGCAGCATTATACACAAAGCATTTATAAAACAGAAGGCGGAGACTTCAGATTTCTGTAACAAAGTGCCATAACAGTCACTAATTTGGGGGAATGATGTTTTTACTTTTATGTTTGATGGGTAGAGGATGTGAATAACCCCTGGTGTTTCACATACACCCACACACACACACACACCTCTATGAGGACTTACTTGACAAGGGAGAAACGTGAGAGCACAACCTTCTGAGGGGGTGGTATTTTCCAGACATGCATAATAAAATGTTAAAATATGCTGAAAGCTCTTCAGCTTATGCCATGAACTCAAAAACTCTGCTGTCAAGTAGGTGTCTAAGCCCTCTAATCAGTTGCTGTTTAACATTTATCTAAACAATAGCTGACAATAAAAAGTAAGATCAGTTAAATGCATTTCAAAATCCTTCTCTGTAACAAAAATCTCCACCAGCCCTGGAGAGAGACATGCACACCACCCAGTTTCACTACAGAGAACCTATTCAACATATTCAATAGAGATGAATGGACAACTAGCAGGTCTTTCATTTTATTTAAAACAAATTTCTGGGTCACCACAGAGCTCATGGGAGTAATTTTTTTTGTTTGTTTGTTTGTTTTTACCAAAAGAAAACCTTCCAAGGTAAAGTTACCATCTGGGCATGTTTAAGTGAACTGAACCTTTATTTGGTATGCATGACGATTCTTCTGAAGCAAGGGGCTACCCACAGCAGCCAGTCAAAGAGAAGTCTTGCTCAGGTCTCAGCCCAATCAGCTATGTGCTTACAGCAGAGCATCCAGTGACCCATCTCGGCCAACTGGTTACAAAGTCAACTTGTAGTTTCTCCCCCTTACTCTCAAGATTTACATTTTTCCAGTACATGTTGCTTCTGATGAAAAGTAAAGGTAAAAACTAGATCCAAATGTATCGGATTATTTGCTATCATGGAATACCTCATTCTACATTCATATTTTATCTTTCTCTTCCTGATTATAAACCTTTCCAATATATTTTTGTTCACCTCATGCAACTTAACTAGTTTCCATCTTCAGCTTGATATCAGACTTGGGGTATATTCCTCCTTCTTTGTGGGAAGACTTTTTAAGCTTTATATTTGTACCACTCAATTATTTATAACTTCGTAGTCAATTCTCAATCATCATTATGCCGGTCTTGCATATATTCTTTTGAGTCTTCTTATTAGAAAAAAAAAAAAAAGAATCATCTGAAAGTCATAAACTAGAGGCTTTGTTCTTCTCTGGTTTGTAATTTTTTTGCCCATAATTGTCTCCCAAGGAGAAAATTCTGAAAATATTTTGGTGTTCAAATATTGGAAAGTTAAATAGCAAGGGATAACTATATTTTTGCATTATGGTAGAACAACTTAAGACCACAGAGTCTATTTTAATGATGTTTTTTCCTCTGCTGAAGCACACAGAACTTATGGTTGAATTCACTGATCCTCACCATCTTTAGCAAGATATGCTAAAGCACTCTTTCACAATTAGCTTCTTTAGACTATTCCTCTAACATCTGGTTTGTATTTTATAACACTACCACCCAAAATTTCTTTATACAGCTGGTCTTCTCCCCCCACACCCCCCCAAACAAATCCACTGCATTAGCTAACTTTTTTTTGCAAACAAATTTTCTAATCCATTTTGGGTAGCAGTTCCTAAATGGTTACATAAATCACATAAATTACAGTACTCTAAACCGTTCCTAATTCAATCCCAATGCCTCTCTTTCAAATAACAGTTAATAGCATAACTTAGCAATATAGAAACAGTAAGTGGAAAATTCACTCAAGATAGGAAGGGCAATGCTGTAACCAAGCTTCTCGTATGGTAATTATTTCTTTTACCTGAATGAACAAGTATGATCATTAGTTTAAGATTATCATTTCTTAGGAGTAAATTCACTCTAATCTCTGAAAGCCACTTCGAAATTTCACAGTATTAAGTTTCAGTTCCCCCCTTCCAATGCCAAGCAAGTATCCAAGACCAACAGAGCACACACTAAGAAATATTGGGCAACATAAACCACAAGGCAGATGGACACAGAGCAGGGAGGCACAGGAGGCTGAGTTCAGTAGTCCAACACCAAAGAAAAGCACCTTTTTTAGATCCTCCATTGAAAGAAAAAGACAACAGGACACAAAATAGATATTTCTTAGTCATCTCAAAATGTTTCAATTGGCATCCAAATATAATCTTTGTCAGTTAGAGTATTTCTATTATTTCTATTTGTGCATATACCTGGGTCCTTTAACTTCAAAATCCACCACAAATTCCCATAGTGTATTTTCAGGGACTCTTGGTATTTACAAAAAGATACAGAAATACAGTCCCAAATGTAAGTCTCTAACATCCCAGCTGTTTGTGACAAAGTCATTTAACCCTCTGGTTTATCTATCAGCTAGGTAGTTTTTCATCCACATGGTAGAAGTATTAACAAAATCAGCATGAATTATTGTTACAGCAGAATTAAGAAGTATACCAAATAAGTGCAGGATTTGAAGTTCAGAAAACCACACTTCTTGAAACTTTTGGAAACTACTAGAAATAACTTCTGTACGTTTTAGTTGAATCCTTTACCTTTAAAGTTCAGAAGGCTTTCTACTTAAAATGAACCACATCACCTTCAAAAATTTACTAGAACAGCACACAGTCTCCCTTTTAAATGAATATATATCAAAATGTGAATGCATACATATTCCTCTCTATACACCATGACTTCAACCGAGACATTAAAACACTGAAGTCTGAGTTGCAATTAGAATTTTGAACTAAATATTCAATGACAAGATGAATTCATATTTTTATTATAAATTTTCATTCTCCTCACGATCTTGTTTTGCTTTAGAGTATTTCTAAATTAAAACAAAAAAAAAAAAAAACCAAAAACAAGAGAGAGATTACATTGATACATGCTCTTCCTTGTTTCCAAGCCTCTCAAACTATACCATTCTTCATAGAATACTACTTCAATGACAAAGTCTGTATCCTGGCTTTGGTGATTTGTTTTTTTGCTGTTTTGGCTTGTGTCTTTTTATTTTCCTTTTCTTCCTCATTGCATGCAATCAAGTTTTTCCCTTCCTGTTGTTCTCTCACTTTATTCTCTTTGGCAAATATTAAATTATTCTAGTTTTCATTGCCCTTGAGTTTCTTTTGAATGCTTTAGCTGCCCATGTAATCTTTTTTTCTCCTCTTTTAAAAAACATCATGTGTTTTGTTACTAAAAGTGTTCAGCAAGTTTAAAAGAAAATACCACATGGGCACAAACTAGCACCTCAGAATGCTAGTATTTCCAGTCACTTATGTATAATCTTCTCTCCTATTTAAGCAACCCCAAGTATTCTCTTCTGCAACATATGAAATCTAGGTGTCTTGACAAGCAGTTAAAATAGGCTAAAGCAGATTAACTGTGATGCAGCAATTGGCATTTTTTTATTCTGGATCAAAAATTTAAACACAATCATTATTCATTCAATTTTCTGTGTGAGCTTTTAAAGATATCATGCTGTTTAGAGACAAACCTTAAAAAAATCTAAACTCCCAAGTTAAGGCATATGAAAAACAATTGCACGCTTGGATATCAGAAAAAAAATGTGCTACTTGAAAAAATAAACCTTTACAGTCCATTGCTGCTGTTAAATGAAGGAAGGTTCTTGCTGTCCAGTAGGGTCTCAAGCAATGCTAGATTTTGTAGCATTGTAAAAATTAGAATTTAATTTAATGCAGTAGTTTGCAAGCTTAAATCTTTTTTAATCAGCCTTCCAATTTTTTCAAGTCCAGTCATTCACAGCCTATACAATAAGAAAATATAGCCAAACACTGACCAAAGCAACTTATGTCATGCAAATCTTTACTAAGAACTTGCAAACAAATTTGCTCATTTAAATGAAAAAAAGAAAAGGAATGAGAAGATAAGAGGAGAAAAGAGGACATAGGAGAGTTTGGCACTAGGCAAATCAGAACCAGTTTTCAAACTGTTCACAGGCAGGAAAAACATCACTATTTCCATACACAAGGGAAAGAAAAAGCTTTTGAGCATGAAGATCTGCTTTGGGATTCAGCAAGATCTCCACAAGATACCGCAATGAGAAAAAGACTTGAGTCGCATGCTAAAAACAACTCTCTCTGCTCAAAAGGACAGCTCACGGCATAAGGATACAGCATGATACAACATTCAAGTAAAGAACTCCTGAAGTAGTGTTACTAACTAGACATTTACATTTAATTAAGCTTTCACAGAGTCTACGTTTCCGCAAGCAGCCTATGTAATTCACAGCTAAATGTACCCACTAGTTTATTGCAGAACATATCAGATTACCTAAAAGAAAACTTGACATACTTAAATTTCTTCAGCCACCAATGTTATCAACGACAACAATGACAAAAATATAACAGCAAACAATTTACATATTTGCTTCAATGCACACAAAATTGAATTTCCTGGAAGCAGTCAACACAAATTTAATATATGTTATGATTCCAAATACAAATACACATTATTTTAAAATGCAGTTTTATAATTTTTAGCAATAAATTTGCTGAGATACAGAGTTGCACAACTTTACATAAACGGGCTTTAGAAGCCTGCTGGTGTAGAGCAGCACAGCTCTAGGAGACACAAAGTGACTGATTTTGTTGTGAGCTTTTGGATACGTATGTTACTCTTAAACAATGCCCTTTTTAAACCAAATTTGACTATTTCAAACAGTTTGTGTATCAAAGAAATGTAACATTTAATCAAATCAGCAACCAAGCCCAGAGAATAAAGTAGCAAGGCAGACTGACAGACAGACAGACTTGAAAAGTTCTCCCAGAGGATCTGAAGCTGTCTGCTACTTTACAAGTAAACGAAATAAATGTATTAAAACACAAATTTACTACCGCAGTGAGATAATCTGTTGCCTGCTAACCACCAAGTGCCATGAAATGCAAGGTCACATATCAAATAAGAGATTATAAAATTTCAGTTTTCATTAGTCTGTCAATACTTATAAGAAAATGCACAAACACTGCACACAGTAAGGACAGAAGACAGGTGCTGCATCCTCTGGCTGATATGAGCAGCTCGGTCAGTTAATGTAATAATGGTAAGTTGTATAGATTCCCAAACTTTTGCTTCCATATCACACACTCAGCTTTTCAATCAATCCTCTCTCTTTTTTCCTTTTCCTTTCCATCCCTTTCTTCTAACTTGATCATCATTGGCAAAAAAAGCTGAACCAACATCTGTATCTTCCTTGTTTCACCCGATGACAGCAGAGTTTGTTACAAGACCATCAAAGCAGCCATCTGGGTACTCCACAGCCTTAGAGAGCAACTTAAGAGTGCAAGGACATATCAACCTTTTTACTAGTATGCAATCTCACGCTGCTGACAATTCACCACTTCATGAGCAAGACAACTCCATGGCAGAAGCAGTTATTTTCAAGAGTGTAAGTCTATATACTAACATACATGCCATGATTTACAACGGAGTGCAAACATTTTTCCAGATTGAAAATTGATGCAGAAAAGGAAGCAAGTTAAAAATTTGCATTTTAACCTGATGTATTCAAAACACATCAAAGCTGAAATGACAAAACAATAGTTAAGTCATAAATACAGATATATAAACTGCTTTTTTGTTTGTTTGTTTGAATTTGATTCCATATAAAACCTGAAGGTTTTATATGGAATCAAAAACAGGAGGTAAAAAGTAAAAAGTAGGACTGTTCACAGATATTTAATCTGCCACAACAAAGGTCACCTTAGACTTGTCTTAACAGTATCCCAGCATCAACTCGGAACAATTTTCATTGTGTAAGGAACTTTTCTTCCCTCTTTTCAAACTTCAGAATTAGAGACAAAATCCAGAAAATACTTATACTATGGGTTTATAAAGCAGAAGGAAAATGAAAACTTTCAAAAGTTAATGTTTGCCTCTTGCTAATCAACACTGAGGCCTAAGCTACTTTGACTACAGGGTCTCCTGAGGGAAAGGGTGGCCATGAAAGCTCAGTCATGTCCTGAACACTGTATACAAATTTCCTCTTCCAGCTTCGGACATTGAGCACTACTTGCAACCTAGCACCAACCAGACACGGAACACATCTGCTTACCTTCCCTTTAGATCCATTTTTGTACTCTGTATCAAGGTCCCTCAAGTTAGTTAGGTTGGCAGTTTTCCACAGTGTACCATTATCACTAGCAGATCTACCCTGACATTTTCTTAACACTGAGTTTCTTCACAGAAACTCTCTGGGCAAAAAAAAACAAAAAAAAACAAAAACAAAAACAAAAAACTGCTCTCTTCTTCCAAGGAAAGACATCAATAACAGAGCAAAGGGTTACAGACAGTTTTGTTTGGGTACAGATACGTACTGGTAATGAAACACAGACCAAAGAACTCAGTGCAATGGAAGGAGGGTAAAAGTACACATCATGCAGGGAACATCACCCCAAATAAGATATGAGAGGGAGTTCTACAATCATAGAACCGTATCATAGAATGTTTTGGATTAGAAGGGACCGTAAAGATCACAGTGAGCACCACTCACTGAAAAGTTTGTAAGTGGGTAACCTCTGCAAAATTGCTAGCACTGAGTTTCCACAGATTTCAAGTTACAAGAAGCCAAAAATATTCTACATATCAAGTATTCCAAAGAAGCAAGAACTAAGTTTACAAAAATTGGCATGGCTTCTATTTTAAAACTCATGAGAGCTATTTTGTGGCAATGTTTTGCCACTTCTAATAACATATTTTAAGGAGAAAAGTCTCCAAATAAAAGATAGAAATATAGTAAACGTGCTTTTTAAAAATAAGCTGAAATTTCACAATCCCTTATAAATAAACACTGTTGTTGATGCAGGCTTTGCTGTGCTCTACAGCGATACAGGCTGCCCAGAATGCTTTTAAAACATGTAGCCTAAAACATGCAAAAAATTTATCCATAGCCCCCGAAGTCCTGTTTTCTGGGAGAGAAAGAATTTACAGAGACTTGATACAATTTTACTCTCTTTTCTTCTGTTCTCTTTTTGCCTATATTAACTCAATATGCCCACACACTCACTTTAAAGAGCTTGTTGTTATAAGAACTTATTTCCATATTTTATTGTCAAGGAGAAAAATTTTTGGTGATCACATGTAAAAGAAGCTGACTTTTGCACAGCCCAAATAAATCTACAGCCTTAGAAGTAAACTGTATGTGTCTGAAAGTTTTACCATTCTGACTATAGAAAGGTACATATGTTCTACCTGACATTTAAGCACCAAGTACACAATTCCTCTTTCCCTTTCCCCAAACTCTTCTGGACTATTTGAACATAATTTCCTCACATGCATTTCCATTTAGTTTCCTAGAAACACAGGAACAAAAAATACTTTGTTTTCCCCCGCTTCTCAATACGGACAGCCTACGGTATTGAGGGAGTACTCTCCTTTCTAAGAGACACTCAGGGGTAGTGAGGCTAGAAATTTACCTCCTAAGAACCAGTCCATAAAGTCAGCTACAGGATTGCAAGTCTGGGTTGTCTCCCTCCCCATACCTAATCTACATTGCAGCTGGAAAAAGAAATACAGGCATATGCACAAAATATCATCTGTTCCTCCGGTAAATATGCCAGAAAATGTTTGCTGCCTTCTATCACAACTGGCTGTTTCCATCATAAATCTCAAATACTTGCATTCTCTCCCTTTTTAATATTGTAACTGTCCACACAAGTTACTGTTTAAAATCACTCAGCTCGGAAAAATTGTGCATGTAATCATTAAATCATTACTGCACATAAAAATGAGCATAAACCAGGAAATTCAAAATTAAACCTAATACCAAGAGAAAAGTCTCCCTTGTGGCTCATGGTTTACATATGTTCCTGTTCCTCCCAGACATATTCTCCTGAGTCTGGAATCAAAGTTTATGCTCAGGTAGCAGCAAAGGCTCTGTTTTAGTACAAGTGCAGGAAGATGACTGCCTTTGAGAATATAACTCCATTGTACAGACTCAGGTAATTAGGTGACTACATTTAAGATACTAAAAAATTCTAAGACTGATTTTCATCTACTCCCAGTAGCAATCATCTTTCCAGAAGATGCTGTAAAGCCAGACCAGAAGTAAGAGTGTCCACTATCTGCACCTGCTCCCCTGCACATTATCTATTTGATTCTGTTGTTGTTTTTTTTTCCTCCCTCTTCTGATGCTACTGGCACTCGCCCTAACTGCTGGAAGCAGAGTACAGCTTGCTATTTAGTTGAGCTCTACAAAGTGCAATGGCTTCACTCAGTACAGCCCATCCATCAGGAGATACAAGCATTCAGCACTTCATCAAATCTGGATATTTAGGTGCCTAAATGCAGTATTAGGAGGATAATGGAAAACACTCAAGTTTGAAGAAAGTATTTGAAGATTTGTATGCAAGGCACAAGTATAAACTTTCTGTCTGGCATTTAACAGATGCAAAAGGTAGAGACTTTGTGAATTAGAGATCAGAAATACATGCATTTTTGCCAAAACACCATAAGATGTTTAACCATAAAGATGGAACTCCTGAAGCAAATCTACATGAAATGAATTGCACGAGGAGACATTTAACACGCGAAAATGCCACTTACCTTTAGGATTGTCTATTGTTTTTTCCATTTTATGGTTGGTACAAATTATTCATGGAGAAGCATAGCAACAGAGTGAAAAGGGATATAGCTTCTCATATCAAAACCAAGTGCAAAACTGAAGAGAGATCAAAGCTGCTTGTATTTCTTACCCCTCAAAGATCACTGGTACTCAGGGCCCATTATCAATGCTAAAAATACTTACTACATTGACTATCCATACCCTAAAGCATTAATTGTAACTCCTTTTTAGTACAGACACTCTGCACAAGAAACTTTTCCAGCTGTTAGAAAAATAGCTTTGAAAAGCTGCTTCCACTAGGAAGCTGTAGGTAATCACTACGATGAAGAGTGATTGACAACTGTAAATACTCAATGTTCTGAAACACAGCCCTTACACACTACAGCAAGTTTTGTGTTTTTACTTGTCTTGTTAAACTGTGAAAAGTTGCTTTAAAATTAATAAATTGTTAAGTTGTGAAAAGATTAACACATAGGAGAGTAACATTATCAGTTGAATACTACTGGCACGAGTTTTAAAACTTGGCAAATAGCAAGCTCACCAGTACCCTGTAATTAAACACCATGAAAAAAGTCACACTGTTCTTCATATTTGTGATTGGTATGCAACCTCAGAATGACAAGTAAGTGCTAATACCAACTGTGCAAAGCCCCAGCTAGCTTTTTCACTCTGTGCTTCAAAAAACATCCCTTGTAAGCTGAGAAGAAAGAACACAGCATATTTTGCATGCTACCATGCAGTATACATCTTAGATCTAAGCTTGAATACAGTGACAACCTCTCCCTAGCAAACTATCCTCTCTGTTACGTTAAGGGCTCTTCACATCTTCACAGTCTCTGCAAATATGAAAAGGCTTCTCTGTTTTTGATTTACTTACTCACTTATTAAAGAAGCCTTTCCTTTTTCCTTCTTTCCAGAGAGGAACTCTCAGATATAGTCTCAAAAATATTATTGCAGACTTCAAAGAGGTTAAAAAAAAAGTAATGCAGATTTTAGTAGCTATTCCACAAAAGATATTACAGATTTAATATTAAAATATAGACCACTTTAAGCCAACATCTTCAGACAGCTTACAATTCCTTATTTGGAAAAAAAAAAAAAAAAGAACAACAATAAAAAAAATAAAAAGCACTTAGACTAAAATTGCCTCAGGATGCTACCTTAGTCACTCCAGAAGTAATGCCTCTTATTTATTTCCATGGGAACTACAACAGATACAAATAATACAATAACACCATTTGATAGAGCATATTCTCAGCTACAAAACACTACTTTTCAACAATCACCATCATTAGCTGTGCAATTTCGAGAGTGCTGAACCAGAGTATGCTGCACTTGTTAAAATCTTCAGCAGGAGAGGTGTTCCACTGTTTTACAGCTGCTATGATAGCATCATTGGTAGGTAAACACAGTCCACACAGCCCATTTTACATTGGCCTGAACAGATGGAAGTCATAAAGCACCATATCCAGACCATACAGTTGGTGCAGTAGGATAGTCCAGCCAAGACTTACAATGTGCTCCACAGTCTTCAAACTGGTATGGAGCCAGGCATTATTACATTGCAAGAGAAAGGTGGTCTTCTTTTCAGGTCTGGTCCTAGGAGTTTGAACCTTCAGTCTAGTCAGCGTCACAGTGTAGCAGTCAAAGTTGATGCTTTGTCCAGGTTACAAGAAATCCAGAAGGACCGCCCCTTTCCCATCCCAAAAGACAGTGCACATCACTTTACCCACTAAGAGCTGCATCTTTCAAATTTCTCTTCAATGGAGAACTCACATGGTACAACTTCATAGACTGCCATTTTGACTTCAGCTCACAGTGATGACATAACTCATCACCGGTAATAATGTGATCCAGGAAACTGGCACCTTCAGCCTCGTATAGGTTCAGTAGGTCCTGACAAACTTGAATAAGGTGCTCATTCTGTTCCTGTGTCAGCATTCGTGGGACCCACCTAGCGCAAACTTCCCAATATCCAACATTGCCTCCATCATTTCCAATGCATTGAAGCTGATATGCAGGTTCATATGTTTGCTGGTCATAAATTCATGATTTGCATGGATGACCAAATCAAGAAGCTCTTCATTTCGCAGTGTGACAGTTGTGCATGGTCATTTGAAATATGGCTTGTCCTTCATGTCACTGTCACTATTGCCAAAATGCACCACAACCTCACAATAATCACATCCACAGTTCAGTCTCCATAAATGTATAGCAAGTATCCGTGTATGTCAATGGGGGCAATTTTTTGAGCACAGAGGAATTCACTGACACACTTTAGCTGCATCTGCACTTCCATATCAGATGCCATTTTATCAGACTGCCCCTCTGCTGCCATCTGTCACAGGACAACAAAATGTAACAGAATATTGGTGGGAAGGTTCAAGCTCTACTGCCACGCAACCGGCATCTGCCTCTGACATTGTGGGCCAATATAATAAAATAGGAGGTATTATTTTCAGAGCAGCCCTCCTATATTTCTGTCACACATGATCTGTTTCTGTGGTTTAAATCACCACATGCAAATGTTTTCAGGAAACAATAGCTATTTCTACATATTGATGTCCAATTCAGTACAACTCCATTGACATCTCAGGACCTGCGGGAGATCGATATCTCTGACAAGAAAGATAGCAGAGGACAATCTTGCTTTTCTCATTTTAGGATCAAAAAGAAAAGCAGCAAGGAGCTGTGGGAACTACAGGAAACAGCAGTATTAGCTACTTGAAATTGTCAAGGAAGAAAGTAAATTGCAAAAAGCTTCTTTTGTCTAGGAGGTATCTGCCGCGGGAGGGGGAGTGGTGGCCAAGACAGTGCAGGCCTCACGCTGCCGCTCTCCCGCAGTGTGAAGAGAAAAGCACCGCACAGCTCCAGCCGGAAATATGAGCAATGTATGTACAGGCACATTTGTCTCAGCATTTCCACAATTTTGTACGGGCTTGGAGCAGCCAGGAGAATTAACCCCCAGCTGACCACTGCAGAGTCTGAGCTCACAGCTGGGCAACAAGTGCAGCCCAGCAACGGGGCTCCAGTCCCTCACACAGCTCTGGAACCTCTTGTTAGACAAAGAGAACCTGCACGAGGTCAGACCACATTTGAAGCTAAGTTATTTATTATTTTTTACTAAAAGGACAGAGGTAATGTTCAGGAGAAGTGTTTACCAAATATCTGGCTCCATGCACGAAGCCTGTTCTGTGAGGGAGCAGCTGCTACCCCAGCAGCCTAAACCTTGCATTTCAAAGATGACAGAGTGAGGCAGAAACACATCAACACAAGCGTTTGAGAAAGAACTTACAAAATCAAAGCTTACTAATCAGTTCTGCTGTAATATCTAGACCTGTGGGCAAGTTTAAGCATCTTAAAGTTCCTTGGATTGTAGCAAATAAACAGAAAATATACACCATTCAGCTAGAATTTAAACAGTGATAAAGCACTGTCTCAAAATGAAATAACTTGTAGATGGGGAAGAGGTGAAAAACCACCAAATCCTACAGCACTGCTAAGGCTGTACACCTCCTCAGAAGAGAAGAATACAACAGCAAGTTTAAATCAAGAGCAGTGTTTTATTTTTAAATTGCTTACCAACAAATGATACTACTAAAAGCATCTGCTTCAAAGAAAGGAGAAAGTGGTTTATTTCAAGACTGGAATTTTCTCAAAAATCAGTAGCTTTATCTAATATACAAAAAGTCCTATTTCGAGCAGGAATCATACATATCTCACAACTGAAGTTGTTCCAAGATCATAAAAGAAAGTAGTGCTTTTTAAAGCTTGGTTTAGTGGTTGACTATGTCATCTATGCAGGCCCCAGGTTTCCATCATTACCTTAAATAAAATATAAACTTCCAATAAAATTGCTTTTTACAAAACCAATACTGTTATAATAGCACAGAAGGTTAGATAATGCATCCTGCAATCCAATTTGTGGTTCACATTAAACTATAGACAACAATAACTAATTCCACATAAGACAGACCTCCTGTAGGGAGGAGGGGGTTAATCAGATCAGTGATGGAAAAAGAGAGGTCTCCTTCTAGTGTAGCAATCCCTCTGTATTAACGCTATGTAGATCTGGTAAAACATTACTATACTGTAGCAGAAGAACATTAATGGAACATACATCTGGTTCGATTATTTCTATAAGGCAGTTTGTACACAAACCACAGAGCAATAAATATTTTATAATCACCATTATATTAAAAATAAATTTTAAATGTATATGCCCCATTTTTTTTGTTAAACTGCTAACATTGTCCAGCTCCATTCTCACTTAATAATAAATAAACAAAGAGGAAGAGAGGACAGCTCAGTTGAGCTTATATTAGCTTTGTACAACTAATGGGACAAGATTGTCTACAGCAATGTTGATTAACGGCTCGGTTCCCAAGCTGGGTACCGTAAGTACAAAAGAATTAGGCCTCTGAATCTGCACAGTTGCCATAATTACAGACTTGATCACAGCTCTCTGTCGTATTCAGATTCTCTCTCCCATCCCTATACTTATGGTGGTTTAATTTGTGCAAGTCTAACTGCTGACAGGTACAACCATTAGATACACATGATACATGACAACTCAATCAATGTGCATACCTGCTATGCAACTTACAATAGAAACAACTCAAGGCCTAAAATGCTGAAAATCAAAACAAAATCTCACTTTTCTTCGATAAGAAATACTTTGTCCAGAAAAGAGCCGATTTTTTTTTAATTGCTCTCACTCCGAACAACTTATTTACAACTGTAATAAACGCTTCTATCAAATTCTGTTGACTTAAGACAGCAAATACATTCTTATCAGAGTGTACTTAGAAAGTGAGTCAGACAGAATAAAATAGAACTAACCAAATCAAACTGCATTCAGACTGACAACTTTGCCAGCCAGAGCTTTGAGTATCATAAGCAGACAGGAATACAACAAGTCTTGGCAAAGGGAAAAAGATCAGCAGCCAAGTTCTACTGAATAACTAGTACATAGATGACAGGGAAAAGAGCTGGATAGTTTAATAAGTAGCTATGATATACACTTATAAATGTGCATTAAAAATAGCTTTAAATAAAGGGTAATATTAATCTGCTCTGCTGGTGGTTCTTCTTTGCAGCTGCCTCGTTCAAAAGCTCTTCCAGTCCATTCAAAAATGCAATGGGATGTTGTCAAGGATTTGACATGGTAAATCAAGTGACACATGATAACAGGTGTAAGCCCAGTAAACAGTTACTGGTCTGGTGTAGGAGCCATCATTTCATATTTATTTCACACTTCAACCAGTGATAAGAACAAAATGAAAGAAAAAGACTTACTACCCTCATGCCATCTCTACCACCTCCTGGAGCACTTTTAACTCATCCTCTCTAACCATCATGAAGGCATTCAGTGGTTTCATCGCTCCTTGTACATAATCAGTTGAGTTCTCAGTTCCCCCGGTGGTGTGCTCTCCAAAGGGTTACAGTCAAAAGCCCAAAGTCCTTAACCACCCACTGCTCCAAATCCCTCGTTCTGGGGTCCTCACTTCTGCCTTTGCACATCAACTTTCCACCCATAATTTCTCAGTATAGCTGTTTGCAGAGTAAGGAAAAATGGATACAGTGTCCAAACTGGATACAGACACAGAACGGATACAGCATTCACTCAGGTTTAAAATAATTCCTAAAGCCCTATCTGGGATATTTGTTTTGGGGTTTTTTTTTAAGGGTTTTTTATTACCAGCATTTCCTCTAAGTTTCAGTTTGCAGCACAATATATGAAACAGATGTGTCAGCTCAGCTGGACAGGGTTTAGATTAATGTTAGGTACACTGAAAGGGGTAGCTCCTTTCTGCCATTCCACAGATGCTGTGACATGCCCTCTCTTCTGCTATCAGTTTCGTATTGTTACTGTATACTTAGAACAGATTTAAGCCAACCACCTCTTCCTTGGTTCCATTCTACACTTTTCCCCTCCTATTCAGAAGACCGTAACATTTTTCTGGACTGCTCCTTGTGATATCTGATGTTTTTCTTTCTACAATTACCTTCCCACATTGAGAAAATGCAAAGCACAAATTCCAGAACAGGTAAATTACTTTGTTTCTTTCTATCAGTATGGGCATTTTGGAAAGCATTCCTGAAACAAGATAGAGCTTTATTCAGTGGATTTGGTGGTGTTTTGTTTTGTTTTTCCTTTGTTTCTTTTCTTTGACATATTATTCTCATTATGAAATGCTCAAGCAGTGGATATCTCAGGTTTACTCATCTGTAGATGGCTACTGACATGCAAGTTGCAATGTAGGAATGTCTTTTCAAGCAAAAAATTGTAGGCAACACTGAAGAAAAAAAAAATAAAACTGAATCTAAAAGTTGGTTTTGTTTGCTAAAGGGGGGAATATATATATATTTTTTTTTATCTAAACAGGGACGCATTTTAAGTTCAAAGCAACAAGAAAAAGGCAACATCCAAAAAACTGATCAAAAAGTGGAGTTGAAAATGGCTACTACATATTCTGTGTTCTTATTTGGATTATTTGTTTTTAATACAAAACTAACAGATAAACAAGCATGTTTTTATCATTCTCTGCACAAACACACACACACACAAAAAAACAAAACTAAAACTAAAGCTTTCAGTGAGACCATCTAGCTCTGTTCTTACTAATGACTTCAGAAGTAACAAAGTATAATTTTAAAATATTATTTTTACGGTATAATCATTTTAAATGTATGTGAAAATAAACTTAAAGAGTCATCTGAAATCAACAAGAAAGCATCTAAATTGCCATAATGCTCAGAATTTGTCAGATGCTGCTCAGATGCTACAATCAAAATGCACATTTCCAAACTCCAATCACTTACAGCGATCATCATTTTAAAAAAAAAGAATTGCATTTCACTCTTCTCATGCAAGCCTTGGGAACAGGAGTTTGCAATGGCTATGGCAGAGTCCATACAAAGCTAGAGTACAAAAGAGTATACAGGTGAGTATTCCATGAGAAACACTTCTCATAAAATGTTAAATCAATGAAGATATCCCCAGCATCCAAAGTCCCACACGGTGATGTGTTCTTACAAACATTTATGCAATTTGTGAACAATTTTTAAGTAAAACTTATCAGGAACAAGCGAAGCCTAACTGAAAGTACTTTAAAACCACGGCTCCCTCTCATCACTGTAAATGATTGAACCGACGCTGTTTAACAATGGTATAAAAACTAATTAGCAGCTCTCAGTTCAAACAGAATTTTAAGGAAAACATAGCCTAATAAGTCAGTGAACCAGGAAATATATTTTTGGCATATCAAGCAAAATATTTATATATACATATATTTTAAAA